>JAVKPL010006862.1:0-272405 GCA_032173675.1 Gastrolobium villosum
TTTACTGGCATAATATATAACATGTAATAATTTATCTTTCCTTTGACCTCAGTACTACTCCCACAGCAAAATCACTGGCATCACACATAAGTTCAAAAGGTAATGAAAAGTCAGGTGCCATGATTATGGGTGCAGTAATTAACTTGTCCTTCAACACATTAAATGCATGCAAGCAATCATCAGTAAACAGGAATTCTTGATCTTTTGCTAAAAGCTTGCACAATGGTTTTGCTATTTTGGAAAAATCTTTTATTAAACGGCGGAAAAACCTGCATGTCCTAGAAAACTTCTCACACCTTTCATATTTATGGGAGGAGGTAGTTTTTCAATGACAGAAATTTTTGCTTTGTCTACTTCAATGCCTCTGTTGGACACTTTGTGTCCCAAAACAATACCCTCCGTCACCATGAAGTGACATTTCTCCGAATTCAGCACAAGATTACAATCTTGGCATCTTTTCAAAACACTGTCTAAGTTTTCTAA
The DNA here is from genome assembly GCA_032173675.1 of Gastrolobium villosum. Taxonomy (NCBI): domain Eukaryota; kingdom Viridiplantae; phylum Streptophyta; class Magnoliopsida; order Fabales; family Fabaceae; genus Gastrolobium; species Gastrolobium villosum. The sequence goes on from JAVKPL010006862.1 coordinate 484, forward strand.
GCATGCATCAAAAGTAGGACCAAAAACAGAGAAATCTTCCATGAATATCTCAATACATCTTTCTACCATGTCAGAGAATATGGAAAGCATGCACCTTTGAAATGTTGCCGGTGCATCGCACAGACCAAAAGGCATTCTCCGGTATGCAAAGATTCCATAGGGGCAAGTAAATGCAGTCTTCTCCTGGTCTTCTGGAGCCACAGCTATCTGATTATACCCTGAGTATCCGTCCATAAAATAGTAGAAAACATGTCCTGCTAATCTCTCCAACATTTGGTCCAAGAATGGAATAGTAAAATGATCCTTCCTTGTTGCTTTGTTGAGTCTCCGGTAGTCAACACACATCCTCCAGCCAGTTACTGTCCTTGTAGGAATCAGTTCATTATTCTCATTTCTCACCACAATCATCCCTCCTTTCTTGGGTACTGTTTGAACTGGACTCACCCAAGCACTGTCTGAAATAGGGTAAATCATTCCAGCATCAAGTAACTTCACCACTTCCTTCCTCACCACCTCTTTCAAAGTGGGATTAAGTCTCCTCTGTGTTTGCCTTACTGGTTTGACTTCCTCCTCCATCAATATCTTGTGAGTGCAGAATGAAGGGTTGATGCCCTTAAGATCAGAAAATGACCAACCCATGGCTGTCTTGTTCTTCTTAAGAACCTCCATCAACTTCATCTCCTCCCTCTCAGATAAGGATGCATTAATGATGGCTGGATATGTTTGATCATCCCCTAGGAACACATATTTCAGATTTGATGGTAATTTTTTTAACTCCACCTTAGGTGCCCCCTTAGGAATATCATCTACCTTATGTTCAAGCTCTTCAACTACTAGTTCCTCCTGAAAATCTTCCCCATTGTTTTCTTCTCTACATTGGTCGTCCTCCGGTAATAGATTCTCTTCCCCTGTTACTTCATCTTCAACCTCCTAGATGATATCAATCCTGAAACAATCCTCAACATCTACAGGATGTTTAATTGCTTCAAACACATCAATGGTTACTATCTCTTCATTCACCCTTAGCATAAGCTTTCCTTGTTCAACATCAATCAAGGATCTAGCAGTTGCTAAGAATGGCCTCCCTAGAAGTAGAGGGCTTTCTGTATCTTCTGCTTCCATATCTAAAATCACAAAGTCCACTGGAAATATGAACTTATCAACCTTAACCGACACATCTTCAACCACACCTTCTGGTCTCTTGATGGACCTATCTGCAAGGTGTAGAATCAGGTTGGTCTCTTTCAGTGTATTGAATCCCAAGGCTCTACATACAGTCAATGGCATCAGATTTATGCTAGCCCCCAAATCACAAAGTGCCTTCCCTACTTCCACATCTCCAATAGCAATAGGGATGCTAAAACTTCCTGGATCTTTCATTTTTGGTGGAAGTTTCTTCTGGATAAGGGCACTACATTCTTCTGTTAAAGCTACTGTCTCACCATCCTTCAATTTCCTCTTCTTTGACAGAATATCTTTCATGAACTTTGCATAGTGAGGCATGTTCTCCAAGGCTTCAGCAAATGGAATGTTAATCTGTAACTTCTTAAAAATATCCAGAAATCTTGCATAATGCTGTTTCTGGATTTCTTGCTTCAACCTTTGGGGATAAGTAATCTTGGCATAGGGAGACAAGTTAATGGGCTGATCTTGTTTATCAGCCATTTTCTTTTTCTCCCACTTCATCATCTTCTTGGGTGAAGAATTATTTTCAACTACTGCCTTATTTTTCTCCTTATCTTCCTTCACTATTTCTTGTTCATCCTCTTCTACTACATCCTCTATAATGACTTCTTCATCCTTCTTATCCTCCATCTTCTTTTGAACAGACTGAAGCACAAGTCCACTTCTTGTGGTAATAGCTTTACAATGCTCATTTGGATTCACCATGGTATCACCAGGAAACTTGCCCTGTGATCTTTCAGATATCTGTCTTGAAATCTGGCCAATCTGTGTCTCCAGATTCCTAATGGATGCTTCTTGATTCCTGAATGAAGTTTTAGTCTCTTGCATGAATGCAGATGTTTCTTCCCTGAAAGAATTGGATCCTTGAATAAAATCCTGAGTAGTTTTGGACAACTGGGCAAAGGCTTTCTCCCATGCTGAAGAATCTCCTAATTGTTGTGTATGGGGTGGAGGAGGATTTAACTAATGGTTGGAACTGTAACTGAACCCAGGGTGTTGATTTCTGTTCTTCCATGGTGGCATATATAAATTTCGCCCCTGAGTGTTAGGGTTCCTCTGATCATACCACACTCCATTGACTTCAACTTGTTCTGTTGATCCCCCATAATCACAATCTTCTGTCACATGACTTTTTTCACAGATTGCACACACAGAATTGGTGTCCACTGAAGCAACCTTTTGATTGGATAGTTGCTTAGTGAGAGCATCCAATTGCTGCTGTTGCTCTTTCTGAGTCTGCATCAGTTGATCATTTTTGGCTAACAAGGCGTCATACCCATCCAACTTAATGATTCCAGTTCTCCTATCAGCCACTGGAGCGTTGTCAAATTCTTGAGATGCCAAAGATTCAAAAATATCAAGTGCCTCCTCAGGAGTTTTGGTTGTCAATGAGCCACCAGCAGTGGCATTCACCAATGTTCTAGTGTTGGTAGTCATTCCCTGCAGGAAGATTGCTGCTTGATTCCACACTTCTATTCCATGTTGGGGACATTTCCTCAACAGTGTCTTGAACCTTTCCCAGGCCTCATAAATAGATTCTGACTCTTTTTGCTTAAATCCTGTAATCTCATCCTTCAACTTTGATCTCTTAGATGCTGAGAAAAATCTGGCCAGAAACTTGGTTTGCAAATCGTCCCAAGTAGTAATGCTTCCTTGTGGCAATGACTGCAACCACCTTCTGGCATCACCCTTCAGTGAATGAATGAATAACCTCAACAGAATATCATCCCTTGTCACACCATTAATCTTTACAGTATCACTCAACAATAAGAAATTTTCAATGTGCAGATATGGATCTTCTGCACTTGTTCCAGCAAACTGCTCCTTTTGCACCAACTGCACCAATGCAGGCTTCAGTTCAAATTTTTTTGGCTCCACAGTAGGTCTAACCACACTTCCAATAGGTGGAATGACAGCAGGAGTCATGTAATCCCCCAATGTCCTTTGTGGTTGTTGCACATGATTTTCTGCCATATTTTTTGCCTGTATTGTAGCTCTTGTTTAACCACTGTCTAACAATTGCTGCCTTCTTCTGGCTGCCCTTCTTCTCCTTCTAAGTGTCCTTTCTAATTCTGGATCAAACAACAAAGAGTTTTGATCAAAAGTACCTTGCATACACCAGAATTACAAGAGCACCAAGATTCATACAACAAAAATTAAAAATGCTGAAAATTTAAAGACTCAATCTCAACAACTGATGGTGTTCATCAATGTTGAACATCAGTTCCCCGGCAAAGGCGCCAAAAACTTGTTGTCCATTTAGCAAGTGCACTAGTCATACAAGTAATAAAAATGATAAGTAAAGATCGTTCCCACGAGGAATTGTGTCAAGCACTGATTATCCACTTGCTATTGATTTGAGTCAACCAAAAAGATTTGATTTGCATGAGTTTCTTGTCACTAGAAATGTAATTGCATAAAATAAGATAAGTTTAAAAACACAAAGATATGAATATAATTTAAAATAGTAGTCAGATGTCAATCTCCCTCAAGTATGAATTTATGAATGAATCAATTTCCATCATGACTTCTCTATCATGTGATGTTAATCAACCTTTTACTTATCATCAAGATGTAATGTCTCACTACCTTGATGGGTACATTAATCAGAAACCCCAATGTCTTGGTGATTCCTTTCATAATACTTGCATTAATTACTAAGGTCTTAAGATTACATTAATATTATATCATCAATGTCTTGACTACTATAATACTAATGATGAAGTTGTCAACTTTAAAACAATGCAAACATGTCTGTTCTACATCATTTCATAAACAAGAATGATTGATCAAGACAACTTCATACAAGTCACATAATAGGAAAACATAACTTCACATTAATTATTCATAAATACACACTTGAGTCCCATTGAATCAGACTACAAAGGACTCTACTCAGACATAATGAAAGTAAATACAAGAGAAGAAGAAAGAACAAACTCCATTGTCATGGTAGTGAATCTTCAATCTTCAATTGCAATGCTACACTACTCCTAAGAATTATTGTTTAAAAAGAAAGAATTCAGATCCTAAGATCTGATATATGAGAGTAGAGTAGACAATTGAGAGAGAGAAAACTATCTAGTATATCCTTTTTTCTGAGGCCTTTTTCATTTTATAGTGTTACAAATCTGCTGAAAAATAATGTGGACGCTAAAATGGTCATAACTGGGCGTTTTAGCGTCCGGCTTGATGCGTAACCAACTGCTTTCAACTGACTTGGGCGCTAAAACGGTCTGAATGAGCACTTTAGCGTCCATGGCTGATAACCTCCCAACTGCTTTCAACTGACTTCAATGCTAAAACGCTTAATTCGAACGTTTTAGCGTTTCAGAACAGAGAAAAATTGCACATTAGAGCGCTAAAACGCTCAGTGTAAGCGTTTTAGCGCTGAGCTCCAGAGGCTTCCAATTCTGATTTGCAGCAGCGCGCTAAAACGGTCTGTGTGGACGTTTTAGCGCTCAGCACCAGTAACTTCCTTCTTCAAACTGCAGCAGCGCGCTAAAACGGTCTGTGTGGACGTTTTAGCGCTCAACACTTGGGCAATTTTCTCCTCCAGAATCTTCTTCCTTCTTTTGATGCTTTTTGGGCTTCCTTTCCCTACAAGACAATGTAGATTTTCACAAAGCTCTCAGAACTTGTAATTCAGGAAATATTAAGACATTAACCTCCTTATTCAACCAATTATTCATACAAATTAATCCTAATTTGTGCTGAAAAACCTGATGAACCAGGAGTTTATCAATTTCCCGGCAAAGTAATGCCATATCTCGGGATATGCATATGTCATAGACCTCTTAATAAGTTATTGCAAACAAACAGGTGTTATACTAACGTTAATGCAGTCAGGAAATCCAAATAGTATTAGCACCAATAAAGTATTGTACAAAATTAAACCGGCATACCAGCCCTTCTTTCTAAACTAAGGGTTATCTCCCCTAAGAACCGCTTGAATTTCGGTGTCAAATTGCCGGTTGGCAGCTTCAATTTCTGGATTCACCACAATATTTTCATCATTTGCCGCATTCGGATCCTCGGTAGAAGGGAAGAATATTCCACAGCTAACATAGCCAGAGCAATCTAGCTGGTCCATGTTCAAGGGCATTCCAGGGTTGAAATATTTTATTTGGTTCACAACATTATTAAAGGCAGAGCCGACATCTTTTTCTAGCGCGGACTGACTTCGATCATAATCAGTCTACAGCTCTTCACGCTCATCCTTCAATTGATCCACATGTGAAGTTAGCTCCTTGTTCTTTGCCTCGAACTCGGATAATGCGGATAGCTTCTCCTTGACAAAGTCAATGAGAACTTCCTTTCCGCCTTCCAGACCGAAGGAATCCGACACCAACTTCAGGTCGGCTTGAGATTGCTGCAAAGACAGTTTTAGCTCACCAGCTTGGGTTGTCAATATCCGGTTCTCTTGCTTCATTTTTTCGTGGTCGTTTTGCAGCACAACCTTATCATTTTTTAAGGTGTCTCTTTCAGCAAACACCTCGGAGTGTTTCTCCAGCAAAAGAGAATAGGGTTTCATTAAGGAGGCCACCTTGTACAAATAAAGCTCGGCCTTCTATAATTCTTCAGCCTCGGCTTTAGATGGATAGTGGAACCGTAGAACGCAGGGGGAGGGCGAGTCACCCCGCGAAGCTCGGTCGTGACTCCCATTTCCCATAGAGATCCCCTTCTCAATCCAGTAGGAAGGGGGGATGGCGATGGACTGCCTCTATCAACGGATACCACGGCCCGAGTTGAACCACCACCTCCGACCGCAAGGGGGGCTTCTTCTGGCTCTCCAGCCAGCTCTCACCGTAGTGCGTCAGGTCCAGAATTGATATGCCGCGATGAGCATCCGGGTTAGACGAACTGGCCCCTGTGGAAGGATTGGAGACCTTTTGTTTTTAGCCGCAGGAGGGGGACGTGCGACGCCTTTCCCACGCCGAGATAACACATACTCCGGCACATCATCCGGGATAGGGTTCATTTTTAAACCTGCGAAATTGAGTAGAAGTGAAGAGAATGGTTATCAACAAAAACCAATAGCACGAAGTAATGACAATAAAAATATTGGAAGACATACTGGGTTGATCGTTTGTGGCACAAGATTTAGCAACCAAGGAAGCAGCACTCATATGCCCCTGGGCACGGATGTGGGCTAACAAGGTCTTAACATTGGCTTTCTCCTCGGCAGATAGCCCACGTTTGTAATCAACCGGCTTACGGAGATAGTGCTCGTGCGACCAATACAACGGGAACTTTCCCTCATCATCATCTCCTAAAAACCATGGTCTCTCACCAACCTCGGCTACTACTTTAAAATATGAGCCTTTGAAATTTTTGAAGGAGTCACTGTAAACAGAAAACAGTCTCCTAGAAGGTTTGCTAATACGAACCCGGATGCTGGCCCAACCTTTTAACTTGGGGGGTTCAGAACTGGGGCGTGGGGTGTATATATTAAAAAAATATATAAACGGTGCAACAGAGCAATTTACAGATAGGGATAGGCAAAGTTGTTCGAAGGCGACAATGTACGCCCAGCCATTGGGATGAATTTGGGTTGGGGCTAATAGGAAGTGGTTTAGAAGGCATATTATGAAGGGAGAAAAGGGGAAGCGAATGCCGATCTTTGTGATCAGATCCCGGTAGAAAAAGAAAAAAGGAGGTTCTTGCGGATTCCGACCTGAGCATACTGGCTCATCTTCTGCCGGACAGAAGGTGTTAAATCCCACAGGATTGCCAATTGGTAACCCAGATACCTCCTCGGTGGTCATAGCGGACCTGAAGCTGAGAACTTCCTGTGTGACCCATGGAAATTGTCTCCGTAGGCCGGCACTTACGGGGGCAGAACCCTCTTCGGCTGGCCCAACCCCGGTCTCAAGTTCTTGGTTGGAAGAAGTCGTCTCCATATTGATTTCTGTAGAAGGAGACTCCATAAGAACCTAGAACAGCAAAATGGGTAGATTAAAAAACAAAAGCAGCAAATAGCATGCACCTGAGTTAAATAAACTACAGTGTGAGGAGCTTAACGAGTTGTCTGAGGAGGTCATTGGAACAGGGGTTTGAAGCCCAGGTTCATGAGAACAACTGCCCAGGACTAAATTTGCCATAAAATCGTTGCCATTTCCAATAAATTGTGCACTGAGGTATACACAGTTGAAGCACGGATTTGGGTTCCTGATTGATGGAACAGGTAACACGGGCTGAATGGAGGACTAGTTTGAAGTATTAATACCTCTACTGGCAATAGTAGAAGGGGAGTAAGAGTTATGTCTCCTATCCGAAACATGATTGGTGCTTACGGACAAGTGATCCGCGGCACGGTTAGGATTCCGGGATCAACGTCGGCCAGTGGGCCGGGATCTTCCTCGACCAGTAGGTCGGGATCTCACTAGCGGACGACGTCCAGAACCAGGAGTTGGTGGACGGCGTCCTGGGCCAGAAGTCAATGGACGACGCCCTGGACTAGGAAGGAAGCTGTGATTTCGACTCGTCTCCTCCTCAACAGCTCTAGCTTCTTCCTCTGCCAGGATTTCATCACTCCGGCCAAATATGCGAGGACAAGTGGCCCTCCTATATCCGTATGAATTTCCCTCATCCATACTAGGGATTTTCCCAAACAAGAATGGTAAATATAACTAAGCAGCCAACAACGATAGAAAATCTTGCAGCAAAACAGATAAGACATCGACGCGTAAAAATACAGGCAGCAGGACGAATTGAGAGGACAGAAGTGCAAGTGTCAACTATGTACTAAGCTTGGAAGATAGTATGAGCAAGGAAATGTAGGAAGGAGAGAATAAGAAATCATACCTGAAGAATATTAGCACAGAATGCTCGACGAAGGAATCTCGGTGTACCGTCAACGGAAGCAGAAGAAAAATCAGTGTGCTATTAATGGAAGCAGAACAAATCTCAAAATGTGCTAGTAATGGAGGCAGAAGAGGAAGAAGTCCGGAGGATGGTAATGAAATAGAGAAAATAGGGAAAGTTCAAAGGTTATGACCCGCGAAACGAAAAGATAGGGGTAAAAAGGTAAAAACACCTGACAGGACGAGCGACGGACGTTTTTGCAATCGCATTTAATGTTAAAGCGGCGCAAGGTGGGTTGACGGTACATACAATGATGATTTAGAAAGGCCACGTGTACGGTCATTGCAGGGTAAGAAGATAAAGCGTCCCGTAGGTAAGAAAAACACCGTTGATTCCCAGAACCTTCGTATTAAGAAACCAGGATGGCAATGCCGGATAAAGAGCATAAAATATGTATATAGCGAATACATGTATCTCGGTTTATAAGCCGAGATGACAAATGTTGATTAACGCAACCCGGCATCCTGGTTACTCAGTCTACCGTGCTGGGAGGCAACTGTTGTGGACCAGACCAAGGCCCCAAGTCATACGCGGCCCAACCCAAGTGAACCTAAGGGCAGACACTATATATAGAAGGTAAGAACCACAGGTAAGACACACACAAAAAACCCTACTCATTTCAATGACACATGCACACACCCCAAAGGAAAAAGCCATCGTACCGTGTCAGTGATCCGTGATCCCACTAGATACCTAATTCATAGGTATCCAGAGAGAAACACCTGAATCCTAGATCAATCATCCAATCCAGATTGGACACATCTGCCACAGGCAGAACACATTCCTTTGAGATATTGTTAATTATGTCTGATAAAAAATGCACTGGCTCATCAAGCTTGTATTTAATGAGTTGATTCAAATTAGGTTCTTTCGAATAATGCTTCATTTTTTTTTGGAAATTTGAGGGTCTAACTTTAATGTAGCTGGAGCACCAAATTCGGTGTTCCCTTTTTTTGAATAGGGAGTTTTTTTTTTCATTTTACCCTTTATTATATTTCCTTTTAAGACTTAAAATTTGTTCCAATTTAATAAAAGGGAGCACAGAATTGAGTGCATCCTCCCCATGCATTAAGTTGTTCTTGACTTTTGGAGTCATAGTTATTGTTTCCATACATAAAAAGTTTCAAAAAATGTTATAAAAAAAAATCAAAAAAATAGTAAGACAGAGCAATTCTCAACCCCGGCTAGTTCAGATGAACAGAAAAAATTGGAGTAAAATTTATCAGAATCTTGAAGCAAAAGTTAATGCAGAGTGCAATAAATTGTAAATTGCTTAATTTTAAATGTTTTTGTAGTTTTTCAGTTTTAAGAGACACATAAATAAAACAGCTGCAAAATTAATAACAGTTTAAAATTAAGTGAATTGAGATGAAGAAAATTGATTGCAGCATACTTTCCCGAACCGTTTTGAAACTGATTACAAAACCAATTTATGGTTGACAATCGATTTTGATTTAATAGTTGTTTTAATTAAAAACCAGTTTTAAATTAAAATCAATTTTGGTACCTTTATATCTATTTTTATTTTTATTTGTATTTTTTTAGTATTAACATGGAGGTATCTCATTCAACCTCATCCGGTCACCTTGCCCTCAGAGTACGGCCATGTAGGCTAGCCCCTCCTTGGAACAGCATGTGCATTGAGCTTCGCTACCGGAGGAAAGATGAGATTAATCCCTCATTCGATGAGGGAGGCACATCCTCTGACCCCCAAAGATTTTCCAAGAATTTGCTTGAGGTAGGATTTGAACCCCTGACTCAAGCAAATCCTTGAGAGCTCAGTTTCCAACTTAGCTACCCTTGGAGGTTACATTTACATCTATTTTAGTATTGGCTATAACATAAACAACATAAAACCTGTGTTTCTTATCATGTCAAATCATAGTAATCAGGGCATATATATATATTTGAACAACAGAATGGTGGTCTCTGCTTTATATTTTAAATACACATTACCTTCAAAATTAAATTTTTACTAGGCCCATCCCCTAAGGGGCATTTGGTATGTGGGGAGAAATTTTTTTTAAACCAGGAAACAAGTATTAATGGAATATAGAGGGAAGGACATTTTGTCTAGTAAGTTACAAAAAGGTGTTTGGTTGGGATTAATTTTGCTGGGAAAATGTAGTTAATTTTATAAAGGCTATGTTTGGTTATTTATAAAATATTGATAGGATAGTTAAAGAAAATGTCAAAATTACCCTTTACCTTTGTTAGTTTGAAATCATAACATTTTAGACAACACACTCAGATTTGGTAGTCACTGTTGTCCCATTCTGTCTACATTTTCTTCGTTCTTTGCAAACTAATGTTGTGGTCTGCCTTCTGGTTTATTGAACTGGGCTTGCCGGAGATCTATCCACTTTGCCAAGCGCGCAGGAAACTCGTGTCCGTTGGCCGTCCAGACTGTGAGGTAATTTTAGTGCTTGGTGGTTGCTGTCGAACCGCAACTACAGCTATGCTTTTCTTTTCAAGAATTGACTGTCAGCTTAAAGCTCTATCAGTTTCAACAGACTTTGGTGATTACCCTCAATCAAATCATTATTTGTTCCTTCACATCTCTAATGATAAAAGCCTTAACATTAGCCTTGAAGGGATCACCTTGCTCATTACTGCTCAGAGATCTTCAAAAACAATGTTCTTCAAAGCTTAATATTGGTATTAATTTAATATTAAATTAGTAGAGAAATGATAACCACACCACTGATGGCTCAATTCATACCAATAAAAATGAAGGTTATTTTCGTAATCCTATTCGCGGTTCACATTTCACTTCCCCGGGCAAGGCCGAAAGACGTTTTTGAGTTGGACATCATGTTTCCATTGTCGTACAACAAAACACACATGAAATGCAAATAACGGGACAACTTATTGCCGGGGATAATTCCTTTTTTTGTGTTGCCAAACATGGCTATTCCAAGTTCCAGCTATTGCTTTCCCAGGGATGCAAAAATTATCCGAGTACCAAATGCCCCTTAAATGATTAGCATAATTTTCCTGTGGGAAAATGCAAATATAATCTCGAAAAGACAGAGAGAAAAAAATTATATGAACACAATATGCATAGTGCAACCTACATTCGTTAAAGGCTTTTTACCCATTACTTAAATTTCTAGATAACTCGATGCTTATATTGGGAAAATTCAATCTGAAGCTCTTGAAAAACACAAAATCACAACAAATAGTCCCATGAAAAAAGGGGGGATTAAAGGCATCAAAAGAAGTCAGATAATTTTGTTAATGGAATATAAGTTAGGTTATTTTGGATATCCAAACTGTTTTGAGAAATGGACAATCGAACATAAACCAAAATAAAAAAATTGGATTGGTTTTTTGAGTTTTTTTTTTTTTTGATAAACTTTTGAGCTATTTTTAAAAGACCAAACTATTTAAAAAAATTGAATCGGTTCAATTCAATTCCTAAATGCTTTGGATCATTTGGTATTTTTGAAAATTATTAGATGAAAAATATAATTATTTAAATATATTTTTCTGTGAAAAGTGAGGATAGTGCGTGTTTCGCAAAAACTGTCGTGTGTAAGATTACCAGAAACTTAAGAAATAATTAATAAGTATTACTCCATAAATCTTATGAAATTAAAATGACAACCGAATATTTATGGTAATATTAGTAGGAAATATTAAATGTTGAAATTTAGTCATTTTCAGTGAAAATTTGTGATACTACGGGCAATGTTGTCAAACTCGAGTCTTTACGTAGAAACAAAAAAGGGTGGTAGAAACGTAAAACGTAGAAATGACACGAAACTATAGTTTCTATCACTTAAGGTCAATATACAAAATTATATTTCTGCATGTAAAAAAAAATCACATAATGAACATGTGTGTTGAGCCACTTATCTATCTAAAAAGGAAAATTATTTTTCATAACCAAATATCAAAATTATAAACAGTGATAATTAGCAAGTAATGGATAACCAATCTGCTCTAACTGCTTTATACACTATAGATTTTGAATCATCACTCATCAGGATATAATTCCACTTCTTTCAATGCACACAAAGATCCAAAAACACAAAACGATTCTCATAGCATAACATAATAGAATTGCAGCTTTATAAGACATAATTATAAAAAACATATATCCAAACAAAAAGATAGTAAGATACTGTGAATATGATTAGGGGAAAATGAAAAATAGGTTTTTTTTTAATTTTTATTTTGTAAATGTTTTTTTTATTATTAATTTTTTTTGTTTTAAGTAAAAACGGTCAAAACGATAATAAACGTAAGTTTTTACCTTTTTACCTTTTTACATGGTGTTTCTACCAGTTTTTACCAATGACAGTTTTTACTTGAGTTTTAACACGCACCACTCTAGTAAAAATGTAAAAACGTAAGTTTTTATGTTTTTACACTAGTTTTTGACAACAATGACTACGAGTATCACGGTGGAAACACCGGGTATCGAAAAATAACCGGAATTGAAAATAAATTATAGATTTATGTGTCAAGAAATTTATAAGACACTATGGTCCATAAATTACAGATGATTAAGTAAGTTGAGCATAGGAGTCGACACTGGGAGTATCAAGTCAGTCTACACTTAATAACATAACACCCTTATTTCTCAAGAGTTACTATGTAGGTCTCTCACTCTCTACACTCTCATTGCTGCCATTCTTCTCCTCACCAAAAAAACATGACTTTCTCTCCATGGAACACCCAAGACACTTCCTTTCTTCCTCCTTCCACCACCTAACCCTTGTAAAATCTTGAAAGCAAGCATCTTTAAGGACAAAGACCTGTTCTTTTGGAAGGCAAATCCCTGTTTGTAGGGGGTTAGGGGCTGCCTCCTTTTCATTTGTTGATTGAAGCCAATTACACTCACTTTGGACCATCAAGAAGCCTTATTTATAGTGAAAGAACCAAGTTCTACAAGCTAAATTCGTGCACCTCACTTGGCAGATTGTAGGAGTTGAGTTTGAGCCTTGAAAGTCTTTCTCTTCCTCTGTTTTGAAAGCCAAAAGGTATAAACAACATAACCATTTGTGTTTGATGTGATAAAAGTGACCTTTGAGTATGTAAAGTATGAGAACATGACAAACTAGATGACATATCCTAAACATGCTTAAAAATGGTAGCTTGGACCTATGTAAATGTTAAAAATGAAACCTTACTGGATTAAATCATGAAAAATGAGTTATGGACGAAAAGAGATGTTCTGAGATAAATATCCAGATATGTAAAGTAGAATATCTGGATATGAACAGTGCAATATCCGGATATTTCAACAACAACGAACCTAGTTTAGTAAAATCATAAGATCAGGAGTTACATAGCTCAGGATTGAGTGAGGTTTCGAACTATATGAAGCTAACACATAGGGATATAATAGTGTAAAATTTTGTAACCATTGGATAATTGGATTAATCGCAATTTAAGTTTGAAGTTTTGACTTGTTGTTGGAAATTCAATTTGCAACAGTCAGTTTGCGAAAGACATAACTAGAGTTATACAAGTTCAATTGAGACATATAATATGTCATTGGAAATCTTGAGATGTTTAGTTTAACATATTGAAATCTTAGAAATTTTGGTGAAGCGTTGCAACACCAGTTTTAAAAATGGTAAATGAGGTTTGATGTCATATTCATAAATAGGGTTTATTTCTTTGGAATATTCTTCAAGAAAATGATTTATAGACTCTATTGTGCGTGTAAGTGAGGTCTTAAGGTTATGGGACCTTAGGGAATGGACTTAATTCCTCCTACCTTTAGTTGGTGTTCCTATGAAAAGAGTGACTACGTAAAAGAAAATATTGAAATAAATTGTCTTTACATCTTTGAAATAGGTTGTGATTTTGTGAGGGCCTATGATTGTGCTCCTTTGGATACTTAGAGTATATTGGGATATGTTGCGGATATAGGTAAACTTTCGGTTCTCAGGTTAATCCTTTTTTTGTTCCACCAAACTCCATGGGAGACTGGTTTATGTGCATGGTATTTTTTGGAAAATAATTTATATATTGATACATTTATCCAATATCTTTAGAAATGATTTATGGCATAATGTGTTGATATGTGTGTGTGTGTGTGTGTGTGTGTGTGTGTGTGTGTGTGTGTGTGTGTGTGTGTGTGTGTGTGTGTGTGTGTGTGTGGATGTGATAGTGTGTCCTATATGTGCAGGCGGCATCCCTGGGTGTAGGGTATGAGGGGAATCTTCATATCTTTGTAGTAAGTTGCAGACGTGTGTAATTATACTTGTCTCTGGCTAGTTGTAACAGTAGAAATTAGTTAAGGGAAAGAAGAAGAAGAAAAGGAGATCTGAAGAAGAGAGAAGAGAGAGAAGTTTTGCAATTTTCTTGTTACTCTTTTCTTATTACTCTTCATATTTAAACAACGCATTACATCAACCTTCACACACATCATGCCTACTACAATCCTTATGGGCCACTATAATTTCCTAGCCCACTAAGTTTATAATATTTCTAGCCCAGTAGATAGTCCTTCAAATAACCGGGTATGTTCCTCCTCCTTGGGCCCACAGACATGGGCTTGGTAACATTACCCACCGCTTCAGAAGGCCCATCGTCCACGATGGGTGTAGCATTTACAACCGAAGTTGTGGACGGGCCCAACAGTGACGCAGCAAGAAGGCCCGTTGGATTGCCAACAGTCACTAGGGTTGAATCCAAGGGTCGTGGTGTTGCCGACACTTGAAGGCACTTCGTAGCCATCGGATCATCTCGAGACATGGGATCCAGCTGGATTGCAGCCTTCGATAGAGATATCTGGGGCAGAGAGTTGGAGGGTTCCCTCAGTGTCTCTGGTTTTCCCACTGCATCTGCCTCCTCAGATCCTTTGAAGCTACCTGCCACCCTTATGTCCTTGTCTTCCTGGAAAGGTTGAGACTTGAGCCCCAGTTCGCCTGACCTGAGCTGTTCCTTTTCCCCCACCACAGTATGCTTCGTTGACAGTAAGACACCATCGAGTAAGGAAGCTTCATCTTCCCATGTTGAGTCTTCTGGACCAAGTCCTTCCCATTGAACTAAAACCTGGGGAACCACCTGTCCTTTGCGCCAAACAGATCTGGATGATATCACCGCCATGGGCTGATGAACGAGTGTAGCTGATGGTTTGTGCTCTGGTAACTGGTGAGTGTGGTATGTACGGCTTGGGTGAAACGGCAGGAGCAGAGAAATATGGAAGACTGGGTGGATCCTTGACGATGGAGGAAGCTTGAGACGATACGCCACTGGACCAATCCTCTCCAATATCTCAAAGGGCCCATAATAGCGAAGGGACAGCTTTTGGGACGAACGGCGGTGAACGGAAAGCTGTCGGTAAGGTTGCAGTCGGAGCAAAACCATCTCCCCTATGGTAAAGCTCCAATCTTTGCGCTTTTTATCTGCCTGTCCTTTCATAATTTGTTGAGCTCATGAGAGATTATCCTTCAAAGTAGCCATGATACTGACACGGTGCCCTAATGTTGTATCCACAGCTTCATTCTTCGAACCTCCAAGGCAGTAAGCTAAGAGATTAGGGGGACGAAACCCGAACATGATCTCAAAGGGAGTGCTACCTGTGGATTGGTGAAAGGAAGTATTGTAATGATACTCCGCCCAGCTGAGAAACTTGGACCACGATGCCGGATGCGAGTGAACAAAAGCTCGGACGGTTCACCCTTTTAGTTTGCCCGTCTGTTTGAGGGTGATAAGATGAACTGAAATTTAACTGAGTTCCTTGCATTTTGAATAGGGAACGCCAAAAAGTCACTCAGGAATATTGGGTCGCGGTCAGAAACGATGGATTGTGGCATACCATGGAGTTTCCCCACATGATTCCAGAAGAGTTCCGCAATCTTGGGTGCTGTATAATGGGTTGGGAGTGAAACAAAGTGAGCAGCTTTTGAAAAGCGATCCACAACTACCAGTACGGTGGTGTGACCCATTGACGGAGGTAAGTGAGTGATAAAATCCATGGTTAATTCTGTCCACAAGGAAGTGGGTGTATGTAATGGCTGTAAGAGACCCAAAGGGGGTGGTTGGGAGGTTTTATTTTCTGAAAAATTTCGCATCTTTGGACATAGTTGCTAACTTGTCTTCTCATTCCTTGCCAGGTGAAATTTCTACTAATACGTTGTAGAGTGCCCTGAAAACCAGAATGGCCACCCTGTGGAGAAGCGTGCATGTCATGCAAGATGTGTTCCAGCAGAGGAGAATTAGCTGGAATGAAAATGCGATCACGAAGAAAAAGAAGTCCATTGCGGAAACTCCAATTTTTCCATTTTTCTATATTTGTTTTGTTCTCAAGGTCTGTAATAATCCGCTTAGTGTAGGAATCGGACTGTAACTCAGACTGTAGTACTGATGCATAATTGAGAACAGGACCAGTAATGGCCAACAGATGTGGGGAGGATTGTGTCCTGGCCCCCTCTGATATACGGGAAAGGTTGTCAGCCACCACGTTGGATTTGCCAGTCTTGTAAACAATAGTGAAGTCAAATCCCAGCAATTTGGACAAAAACTCTTGTTGCTCGGGAGTTTGGATAACCTGATTCATCAGGTGGTGGAGACTCTTGTGATCAGTATGAATCACAAAGGAGGATCCTAACAAATATTGTCGCCATTTACTTACAGCCGAAGTTATGGCATACATTTCACGAATGTACGTAGACTTAGCCTGCATAGTAGGAGCAAGTTTGCGACTGTAAAAGCCAACGGTCTTTCCTCTTGTAAGAGTACTGCCCCAATCCCAATCCCAGATCCATCCGTTTCCACTGTAAATGGCTTAGAGAAATCTGGCAGTCGTAGAATAGGAGCTTGTATAAGTGCCCTTTTAAGCTGCTGAAAGGCTGCTTCAGCTATCGGGGACCAAGTGAAGCCCGATTTTGTTAATAAATCTATCAAGGGACCGACAATGGTAGCATAATTCTTAATAAACTTGCGGTAGTACCCAGAAAGTCCCAAAAGGCCTGAATTTGAGTCGGTGTAGTCGGTAAGGGCCAATCATGGATAGAGTGCAACTTCACTGGATCTGGAGAAAGTCACATACCCGAAATCACATGACCCAAAAATTGGATAGATGATTTGGAAAATGAGCATTTAGACATCTTAGCAAATAAACAGTGAGAACGTAACAAGTTCAGCACCTGTTGAAGGTGAGATAGATGTTCTGCAACAGAGCAACTATAGACCAAGATATCATCAAAAAAAAATAACCACAAATTTTCTAAGAAAAGCAGAGAAAACCTCATTCATAGTAGCTTGAAATGTAGAGGGTGCATTAGAGAGACCAAAAGGCATCACTGTGAATTCAAAATGCCCATGATGAGTGCGGAAAGCTGTTTTGAATATGTCCTCTGGATGCATGCGCACTTGATGGTAGCCGGATCTTAAATCCAACTTAGAGAAAATTGAAGCACCGTGGAGTTCATCAATCAATTCATCCACAGTAGGTATATGAAACTTATTCTTGATAGTAATGGCATTAAGTACGCGGTAATCCACACAAAATCGCCAAGTGCCATCTTTTTTTTCGACTAATAAAACAGGAGAGCTAAAACAAGATTGACTGGGCCTTATCGGCCCTGCTGCCAGCATTTCCTTGACAAGTCGTTCAATTTCATTTTTTTGAAAGTGGGGGTACCGGTAAGGCCGTACCTGAACGAGTTTGGAGTTAGGAATCAAATCAATGTGATGATTGTAATGGCGATTAGGAGGTAAACAAGAGGGAACAAGAAATACATCCTCAAAATCTTGCAATAAATGAGTGATAGCAGTGTCTGTGTTTGAGTTTAGTGGCGCTGGTTGAGGGTTGTCAATTGGAGGGTCACTGGATAGACACATGAGACAAGCCGAGATGGAATCCTGGCCCACCAATTTGTATAACTGTGATGATGTGATCAATTGTGGATCGAATGTAGAATCCCCATGTAAAATGACCTTGGACCTCTTATAAGTGAATGTCATGGTGAAAGCAGAATAGTCTGTGAGGATAGGCCCCAAAGTGGATAACCATTGAACGCCCAAAACTAAGTCCGCTCCTTTTAAATCCAGTACAAAAAGATCAGTTACAAAGTGATGGCCCTGAATAGTAATTGTTATAGCCGTACAAGAGGCCGAACACAACAATGCATCTCCATTTCCCACTTGTACCTTAAATGGTATAATAGCATTCAAAACCAAATGCAGGTGAGAGGCCATCCGTAAGGTGATAAAATTATGGGTACTCCCCCCATCAATTAAAATCTGCATGGGCTAACCTGCAATACAACCCTTTAAACGAAAAGAATTAGTGGAGCGAGGCCCAAATAAGGCATTAAAACTGATCTCAGGTTGTGGACTATGTTCAGGCAAAGGGTCGTTCTTAGGAATCAGATCAGGGTCCTCAACTGGAATTTCATCCTCCATGCCTTCCAAATATAAAAGAGAGGCACGCCCTTTACACTTATGGCCTGGCATAAATCGCTCATCACAATTATAACAAAGGTTTTTTTCGCATCTAGTTGCATTTCTTCCTGGGAAAGTCGCTTGATAGGTATAGGAGGTAAGGTCGACAACTGTCTGGTCGAATTATTTTGTGGTCGGGAGGTTGTGGAATTATCAGGTACTTGGTTGACGGTCAGGGCCGTGGTGGGTGTGGTTACATTAGAGCGCACAGACCATGGTTTCATAGTGCGGTCATCCAGGAACTGCTCCTCATAAATCTTAGCATAGGCAAAAGCCTCTGTCATAGTGGCAGGTCTATGAATTAGCACAGATCTGCGTATTTTGGGTTTGAGGCCAGAAAGAAATAAACTCTTATGAGTTGTGCTAGACAATTCAGGAGCTCTGCGAGCAAGTTGCTCAAAAGCAATCTGGTAGTCAGCAACCGATGTAGATTGCTGCAGTTTCGCCAACCCTATAGTAGGATCATCAAATTCAGTAGGGCCAAAACGTTGATGTAAGGCAGTAACAAAGGTTGGCCAATCTGGGAAATTATTATTCTCAGAAATGCTTTGAAACCAACCACCTGCTGGTGGATCCAGATTAAAAGAGACCATTAAAAGTCGATCGTCTGGAACAACATGATAAAAGCGAAAATAATTTTCAGCAGCAAATAACCAATTGGATGGATCACCAGATCCAAATCTGGGAAAATCCATCTTCATAGTCCGAGATCGAATCGGTTCACCAGTATTACGATTGGGACCAGAGCCCAAAATACCTGCACCAGAGGTACTGGATGAAGCGTTGCCTTGAGTGGACTGAAGTAGAATCATGATGTCAGTCAATTGTTGATGGAATTCCTGACGAAATTCATCGAGACGCTGAATGTGCTGGAGTTCCATGGATTCCAAGCGTCGATCCTGAGTAATTTCAAAATTTGCCCACTGTTCAGCTGTCGTTTGGCGCTGAAGCTGTAGATCCTGAATTTGTTCGGCGATCGCACGGAGTCTAGTATTATCTACCATTAGATCTCGATGAAAGCACCAATGTAACAGTAGAAATTAGTTAAGGGAAAGAAGAAGAAGCAAAGGAGATCTGAAGAAGAGAGAAGTTTTGGAATTTTCTTGTTACTCTTTTCTTATTACTCTTCATATTTAAACAACGCATTACATCAACCTTCACACACATCATGCCTACTACAATCCTTATGGGCCACTATAATTTCCTAGCCCACTAAGTTTATAATATTTCTAGCCCAGTAGATAGTCCTTCAAATAACCGGGTATGTTCCTCCTCCTTGGGCCCACAGACATGGGCTTGGTAACACTAGTAGATATCAATATTGAACATATTATATGCTATATATCCAGCATTATTCTGTTACACTTATTATACCTGTAAGTGAACTTGTGGCGGAGTAATCCTTCAAGAACCTTAGTTTACTGAGATTGTCATCTCACCCCGTTTGGGAAAATATTTTTCAGGTGCTGAGACTTATGAGATGTGTGCATCTCGAGACAAAGGCCGATGTAGAGATCATTGCATGATATGCTACCTATTGTCATTTGATATATTATGCCATGATATATATGTTACTGACATTTGAGGCATTATATGTTATGTTTATATTGGATGTGAACATAGGGGTTGTTTATGCCATATTGTAATATGTTTTGTGTATTGTTGTTAAGGAATATGTATTAATCATGTTGGTCATTATTTTGTAATATGAATTGTATGTAAGATGGCCTAAGTAAAGGATTGCTAGGTGTCATGATTTATGCATGTAGAAGTCATTTAAATCCCTTTAGATATGATAACTTAGATGTCAAGGAAGGTAATAAATAGCTAAATTAAACCATATACATGGTCGACACTTGTTGTATGTGTTAGGTGAGGACAACTAAGTACAAGATGTAGTGATATGGGACAAGGGGTTGAATTCTAAACCCTCCGCCCAAAGAGAGATATTTTATTTCGCCACTGTCATGGAATATCCGGATATTGTAATTTAATATTTCGGATATCGGGTATTCTAATGAGGTATCTGGATATAACATATCCATATATGTCCTCGACATATATCAGTATATTTTGGGGGAACAAAAGCAAAAATAAGCGTTTAAAGAGAAATGCTTGTAGACCTTGTGGAATTTAAATATGGAAGGCTTAAATCCATCTCTACTGAGTGTGAGCCATAATATATATTAAAAAAATGAGGGTAGTTAATATAAAAAATCCATATGTGATTGAATTTTCTAGGGCGTGTAATTGTTGAGAGGATACATTGGAGTGCATTCTCTCAAAGTTCATAGTTCAAGTAGTGTGTAATTAAGCACGAATATAATTAGTAAATAAGATAATTAGAAGGACAAGTAGTATAGAATGTACTTAACTTGACATGCAAGTAATTATTATAAAATAATATAGAATTGGAAAAGGTTTAGTCACCTACTTATACATCATTAATTATGAATTAATATGATTAGCTTTCGCATTTATTTGTTTAATTAGCTGCACCTAATACCATTCTGATGATAATATGTCGGGCACACATGGGGTGTTACAGGCTATGTTGCACTGATACTGACACGGGACACGACATGACATGCCGACAAGTTAATTCTAAAAAATATTATATTTCAACATGTTGGGACACGTTTTTATATTATAATTTATATTTAATACATATAACATCCCATAACAAGTCAAACAACAAATCAAATATTCAAATTTTATAATATAAATATAAACAAAAATAATTTTTCATACATTGTTAATTTCTCATGTCAAATTTCATAAGAGAAAAAAATTGATTTATAAATTATTTTTTTCATGTTTAGTTAATAAAATAAAATTTAGTTCTAAAAAAAATGTATCGGATGCGTGTCGGAGCGTTGACCGCTTGTCGGAAATAGTTGATTGCGTGTCGAAACGTGTCAGAACATTGATCGTGTCCTAACCTCAGCTACCTTGGCCCTCTTGGCATTGATCACAATGCAAACGTCCTCAATATCACGGCACTGCTAAACCAACGTACCAAAATCTCTGGATGCCGCTCCAGCTATCCTGTCAGCTATCTCTTCATTAAGTCCCCTACGGAACTTAGAAGCCAGAAATATTGGTGTAGGCATAGCGATACGGAAATGTGTAAATTTAGCCAAGTACTCGTCAATTGTCATCGAGCCTTGCACTAACCGATCAAACTCTCCCTGTTTCCTCTCCTGAGCGTCATAAGGAAAATATCTCCCCCAAAAACACTCCTCAAAGAATGGCCATGTGGTAACATGGCCCTGCATCTCATACACCTGAGAGGTGTTCGGCCACCACTCATGAGCGTCTCCCTCCAACTTATAGGTGGCAAACATCAGCTTTCTGGGGGTCTGTACTCTGCATCACCCTGAATATCTTATCCAGGGCCTGAAGCCATCTAGTAGTAGCAATTGGGTCATAGGATCCGTCAAAAGAAGGTGGCCTATGCTTACGAAAAGCATTCAACCGACGGTCAATAGTATCTCTGTCCTCTACTGGCTCGAAATAGGGTTGCATCATCCCGATGAGATGACTGGCACCCTCCATACAACTCTAGCTATCGTCCTCCAGAGCATTTGCCCCACCCTCCTCTATGACCATCCTGATGACTGGGTGGAGGAGGCGGTGCTGGTGGCGGTGGAAGTGGTGGCAGAGGATGCTGGCCATCAACACGGGCGGTCCTCATCTCCTCCAACATGACCCTCATCATGGTCATGTTCGTCAGGCGGTTTGCCTCCAGCACATCCTCAGTGGCTTTCCTATTCGCCTCTTTCACGGCGTCCAACATAGCCTGATTGGCCACTCTAATGGCCTCCTGGTCAGCTTGTCGAGCCGCCTGCATCTCAACCAATGCAGCCAGGACCGAGTCAGGCTGACCCTCATTCGTCTCCTGGTTCCTCCTATGTAGTACCATGACTCTGCACGGGTTACACAAAGAATGAGTTGATCAGGCTCTCACAATGTGGTCACGCATGCATCATCATAATAAAACCCCAAAAGAGAAACACACAAGACAAAACACACAGCAAAGCATCCTAAGTTATTGCAACACATACAAGCTTTTTCCCTAGAATGTGCTCTGATACCATAAAATGTAACACCTCGTGTGCACTAGGTGTATTAAACATACATATGGTAATGACGCAGCTAATTAAATGCGGAAGCTAACTTTTCATTTCAATTATGACGTCATCATTATTAACCAAGTTGATTACTTAATCCATTTTCAAAATAATGCCTGTATGTAAATTGCAATAAAATAACTAACTAAATAACCTCATATATAAATGTGTATATAATCACGGATCTACAACACGTAGTCTGGACAGTATCCTGATTCATTATACAACTCAAGTCTAAATAAACATAGGCAAGTCAATGTGGCATGGACAACCCCCATACTTACAAAATAAGGCAACATGCCCAACAGAGTCTCAAATCAAATAACAATATACGGAAAATAAAGGATGGTCAACATCCAAACATATCAGTAAAGCATGCATCTCAACTCAACTCCGGCCTCCTGCCGCTAGAGATATCAACCCCCGAGGTACCTGTACCTGAAAATGTGCCCCAACACGGGGTGAGATCTCTTAAAAGAAATCTCAATAAGACAAGGGGTCCTCAAGGATCAATCCAGCCCAAGCTCACTTGCATGTGCAATACAAGTTCCAAAATAGTATAACAATATAAATTCCAAAATCTGTGCAATGCAGGATATATCCATGTCATGTGTGTCAGAATCCTACTGGCCAGAGAATAAAAATGTAGGGATTACATATGTCTACAACCTACAGCACAAGGAGCACCGCTTATACCTCACCCACATAAGCATCATCTTGTATGACGCTACATACTCAGGCTTACCGTCTTGGTGGAACACCACATACATGTCATAAGGCACTTGCACTTAACAGCTCAATAGCATTTCGATAAATCATCATTTCATGAAAACACATCATGCATATAAACCATCCCCCATGAGGTATGTTGGAACCAACAATGGGCAAAACCGAGGATATGAAAACTTACCTCGCAAGTTAACAATCCCAAGTCAAAGGTCCACACTAGCCCGAAGTCCACAAATAGCGCAATCACAATCTGTTTAAACCAACAATCATATCAACATTCATAATCTAAAAGTTCATGACATAATGACAACGTTTCCTTTTTCATGTCATGCCATTAGGCTTCTCCCAAAGCCATAAGCCCTTTATCCAAGTGATTCTGACTTAGTTCAATTATTGCAGAGGTTCACATCAACCAATCTAGGGTCCATAAACCCAATGAACAATTCTGTATGAACAGAACAGTACCTAACTTGAAATTCCCAAAATATCCGGATATATGTCAGGGGCATATCCGGATATCCATATCCGGATATCACAAGCCTCATATTCGGATATCATATCCGAATATTTCGTGACAGAATGCAGTTTCTGCATTTCGCGAGGATATCCCTTCAAGGTTCCATTTTTAACAAATTTAAACGTTAAAGTAAGCATCTTTAGACCCATTTAGACCAGTGCTCATGTTAGCTACTTAATCACCTCATTTAACATGCTAAGGCTTCACTTTTAACCAATAAAACTCATGAACAAGGTCCAAGAACATACCCCAAGGCTCAAAACAGAATAAAGGGTGCTCTTGGAGCTCTCAAGTCAGTCCTAAAAATCTGACTCCAAAGGTCCACGAAAATGGCTATCAAGCAAGGTCCTTTCTCTCCAAAGGTAGCTTCTTGGAGCATCCACCACTAAGGAAATGGCTCCAACACTCCCCCAGCAAGTAAGAACAGTCCGAAGCCCCCACAACTGAAACCACAACTCAGCAAAGGGCTAACTTTCACCCTCTAAATACACACCTCTAAGTGTTTACAAAGTTTAATGGGAAGAATCAATGGTAAAAGAGATGACTTGAGAGGTTTTTCATGCAAGGAAGCCAAAGGGGGTAGGTGGCAGCCAAGACAACCAAGGAGCTCTGCGTAGTACTCAGTAAAAACTGACCTAGAAAGTTGTGCAAGTGTCTATTTATAGCCTCATTAAGTTTATTCCGTCGGTATTAGCACTAATAGCTCCGCTAATCGTTTTAACTTAAAACTTTGGATTCTTAACCTAGACATTTTTCTAGGATTTGTCATATTTTTATTATAATTTTCACAGCAATTTGCCGGTACCCGTTTTTACGTAGCCGATATCAGTCCTGACGTCTGTTCTCATTATTTTGACTCTAAGCTTGTTATACCACTTTTATATATTATTCTAGAAATATTTACATACTTATTATAATTTTTCGGGATACTTCATCGGTACACACTTATACTGTGAAGCAGAACCGGGAACTGCACTTTTCGTCAGAAAAGTGACTTTCACCATTATTTAGCCCTTATATTAATTATTTAATTCCTCTTATAATTATTCATGGTCAATTATGGAATTATTTCCTAAACTCGCATTTAATTAATTGAATCCCTTAATTAATGGTGCGGGTTCTAACACATACCCACCACAAAATTTGTCTAAGTTATTATATTTTTCCTCAATAAATTTTATGAGTTCATCATCATAAAACATTATTCTAAGACACATTTATCTAATACACATTTTCAATTTGAGATCCCCAACCACATCAATTCACATACACAAAGCTTAGGGTTCATGAAATCAATCCAACAATTTATCCAATGAAAAGTGTTGAAACTTACCAAAGATTAAGGGCTAAGACTCCTCCACACAATACCCAAACAATGGCTTGACCAAACAACCCAAGAACACCAAGTTTTCCTCACAAATTTGTGGCAATGGGTCCAAGTTTTCTCCCAATCTAGTGAGTTTCAAGGCTTGGGAGTAGCATGGTTGGGTTTAAATGATGTTTTACTTAAAGTTTGGTCTAGGACTTTGTTTATTTTGATGGAGGAAAAATTCAAAGAAAAACTTGCACAATGAACAAGGGGGGCGCGAGTTTGCAAGAGGAGGAAGGGGAGAAGAACATGAATAATGTTTTTGTCTTCTGTGTCATATTATAACTTAAGTGGGGTGGGTCTCACTGCAACCTCATGCGATTCAAATTAATTCAAATCTCCCGCTTAAACCACTAAACTCCAATTAATTCCTAGACTATTTAGAAACTTCAAATTTTAACATTCACCAATGTGTTTTAATTTCCCTTGATGAGATGAATCCGAAGTTTTTCGATCATTCGGTGAAATCATAGTTTTAAGCTATTGAGTGCTTTGTGGGCACGCTTCCCCAAAAATCATAATTTCAATCAATTTTCGTCAGAAATCATAATTCCTAATCCTATATACCATTTATAACTTATTTCCAAGCCTAGAGCTCATATTCATTCGACACGCTTTTCGGTGCAACTGTACCGCTGTATTTTTACCTGGTAAAAACACTATTCATCAAATTTTCAGAAACTTGTCTAACCACTCGATTTTTCGTTTTGAATCCATTTCCATGGTTAGTCTTCCCATTTGAGACCTTCTACTCGCATTTCATTTCCTAGGATTATGTGTTTGAAAATTTACCATTTTACCCTTTTTACGTATTTTTACTCTGAATTCAGGATTTTCATTAATCTTATCCTTTAATCCACATTTTTACTGTAATTAAGTATTTTAGAATTACAAGGTGTTATAAATAGCTATATGGCTCAGATATGGGGGAAGAGTTATACACACTGCACTTTTCTTTTTCTTTCAACGAAGAGTTATGAAATTATTAATAATGTGGATGTTTGACTTTTTAACCTCATATCTTCTCCCCATTATCCTTATATCATCATTTTCTTATTTGTAAGTCTATTATCACGATTTAGTTCTTCTCCAACACGAAGATACTAGAATAATGTAAGATATTTACCTGATCCACCCAAAGCTAGATTCCAAATAGGATTTTTTTCACAACTTGAAGCACAACTATTTTATGGCATTCAATAAATTCGTTCA
This sequence comes from Gastrolobium villosum, assembly GCA_032173675.1. NCBI lineage: Eukaryota > Viridiplantae > Streptophyta > Magnoliopsida > Fabales > Fabaceae > Gastrolobium > Gastrolobium villosum. Next base: position 26,909 of record JAVKPL010006862.1, read on the forward strand.
AGAGGGAATATGGCAGATTTATTTACTAAGACATTGCCTACATCAAGTTTTTAGAAGTTGATATATAAGATTGAGATTCACATACTCAATGATATTAAATAATGTTATCACCAAAGGGAATAAAATATATGTTACATTCTTTTTTGCTTCACCAAGTTTTTGTTCCATTGGATTTTTTTATTAAGGTTTTTAATGATGCAGCTTATAATGTATATTACAAGAAATATATACTTTTTTTTGCCTTCACTAGGATTTAGGATTTTTTTTATCCCCATAGGTTTTTTCCTATTTAAGGTTTTAATAAGATACATTATCTTAATGAATATCAAAGGGCAAGTGTTATAAATACTATTAATGTGGATGTCTATAACCCCAAAGAAATAATCTATAACTTCAACTCCTATAAGTTAATAATATGTAATTAGGAGGATATAATTTTGTCATTTGTTCTGTTGAATGATAGTTGAGAGTCTATGAATAAAACTCATATATAGAGACAACAAAAATACAATGGGAAATTATGTCTGCTCTTCGTCTGTTTACCTGTCGTTGCATAATATTTCTCTTATCTCTATTTTTTTATTATCTATTATTTTAAAACAGTTACTATAAAGAAAAAAAAAGGAAAATTTCACCAATACCCCTGTGGTTTGCTTCAAAATCATCTATGCCCCTGTGATTTTTTTCTATCACATATGCCTCTGTGCTTTGTAAAAAATAAGAAGCCACACGGGTATATGTGACAAAAAGCATACCCTTTTACAAATCACATGGGTATATGTGATAAGAAAAAAAATCACAGGGGCATAAGTGATTCTAAAGTAAACCACAGGAGCATTGGTGAACTTTTCCCAAAAAAAAATTATTAAGGGGGTGTTTAGTTCAAGTTTTTGGGATAATTTTCTATGCATATGATATTGGCAATCTATGACATCCATATGTGGTACATAGTTTCAAAATATTTCCCCATCTAGTGTATTTGCACAGCAATTTAGAAATGGTGATGAAAGGCAAGCATAATTCACTATTGAGAAAGACTAAGTTGAGCATGGTATTATACATTTAGATGGCTAAATGGAAACATGGACAACAAAAAGTAGAATAAAATTATTATGGGATTACTTTTGTGTTGTGTTGTCATATGCATGGCCACTTGTTTTAATATTAAAAAATTATTATGGGTTATTTTTGTAATTTTATATCATTTACCCATTAATATTTTATCTTCAACCAAACATAGATTTTAAAAACTTTAATCAATTTTCCCGGTAATATTTCTTCTAACCAAACAATTTTTTTTTTTTTTACATTTTTTTACCAAACTTATTTTCCAACTATTTTCTTAATAATTACATTTCCTTAATATTCAAAAAATTTGTCCTCGAACAAACTACCCATAAGAGATGAAATTCTCACATCAACTATATAAACCAAATTAATATAAAGATTTAAATAGGATTCACCAGTGGATGAGTTCCGTCATTGTGGGGCCCTTCTTAAAAATTCAGTAGGTTTCACTTGAGTTCTGTTCCTGTCGTTGTTGGAACCACCATTGTTGGACCTATCTAAGACACATAGTGTTTCTTTCTTTTTTTTCCTTTTTTCCTTTTTTGTTTTTTAAATCATAAGCTTGATTGTAATCTTCAATAAAAAGGCCTGACCTAGGTTATAATCGAAAGTGTTTGTGTCGTGCTCGAAATGTAATTAGATATTATTCATTGAGGGACATACCTAGGTTTAGCTCTTGCCTTTTAAGATTGCATAGAATCATTCACAAGCAGAGTGGTGTGCTAGAGTTATACACTCTTTTTCCATCAATTTGGCTGCAAAAACAAGATCTCCCATTTACCAATTCCCCCAATATGCAACAACTTCATCTCACTCAGCTATTCAACCCCAAGTCTTTGACATGTCCAAAAATCAATGGTATAGTACATTTTCTTGAACATAGAACCCATCTTCAAAAAACTATTCACATTTATGAGACTAATTTTGCTCCATATTTCACAAGCAATGGCCCCAATCTTCGCCTTAGAACAAACTTTGCACCCTGTAATGCAATAGCATTCCCTACCCACTCACCTGATGATGATGATGCAGATATTGTTAGCAACCCCACCAAGAATCAGAGTATTAATGAGATTCCTGATGGAACTGCAAAGGGAAAGAGCTTCTGGGGTGGTGTTAGTTTGATCATTGGTACTGCTGTTGGGCCTGGAATGTTGGGTTTGCCTTCTTTGACTATTAAATCTGGCCCATTTCCTTCAACAATCATAATTCTCCTCTCATGGCTCTATGTCATCTCTTCAATCATGCTTGTAGCAGAACTTAGCTTTTCTGCCATGGAAGAAGATGGGGTTGAAGAGGTGAGCTTTACAAGCCTTGCAACAAAGGCATTGGGAAGTCAATTTGGTGCATTTGTTGGTCTGGTTTACGCATGTTTGTGTTTTTCATTGCTGGTGGCTTGTGTTGCTGGTATTGGATCTATTTTCTCTTCATTGTTTCCAAGGGTGGATACTTTGATTGTTAATGCCTTGTTTCCTCTTCTTGTTGGAATGTTGATTGTCTTTTTTCCATTCAAGACTATTGATGTTGCAAACAGGCTTTTATGCTTCCTTATGCTTTTCTCTATAACTGGACTTGTTGCTGTTGGATTGTCTGTTGCAAGAGCTAACATAAAAAGCTCATTTGCTTTAGCCTCATGGAAGCTTTCATCAATACTTCCTATTATACCAGTGGCTGTACTCACATTGGGATTTCATGTCATCACTCCTTTTATATGTAAGATTGCAGGGAACACAGTGAATGAGGTTAGAAAGGCAATACTAATTGGTGGGACTGTTCCTTTAATCATGGTTTTGTCATGGAATTTGATTGTATTAGGGCTTGTTGGGACTAATTCAGCAGCCACCACTGGTGACCCCATATCCCTTTTGCTTTCTGTAAATCCATCTGCTTTATCTGCAGTTCAAGCTTTTGCTTTCTCTGCTATGGCAACTAGCTTGATAGGATATACTGTAAGCTTGCCCAAACAGCTTCTTGACACTTTGGAGTTGGTATCTGGAAAAGCCTCAGCTTTTAATGAGCATGGTAGTGGAAGAGTTGGATTGGCCTTTTACTCAGGAGGGCCTAGTATTGGTTATTCAGGGACTGTTTGCTTCAATGGTTCAAAAAATTTGACTATAAAAGGATCTAAAATGAGATCAAATGAGCAAAAACTTGATCCCATTATAGTCCTTGTAACATTATCAGTCCTTGGTTTCTCAGTGCTGATAGCTTCATTTTTTCGCTCTACATTTTCAAGAGCTCTTGATTTTGCTGGGTTCTATGCCAATTGCTTTCTGTTTGGCATTATTCCACCCGTGATGACTTACTTACACCAATCCAAGAACAAAATCAGGTATGGCTAATAATGATTCCAAGTAAAGCTAGTGAGTGTTCCATATAATTAACAAAATTAAGCATTTAAAAGAAGTGTAGATACTATATATCTTATCTTTAGCTTACTGTCATAACAATGCAGGAGTACAAATTAAACAAACTTATACCCTTCTTATGAAAGAGACTATATTCTAGTATATTATCATCAGTTTGTATCTTTGTCTAATGGGTTTTATAAGAGTTATGTTGTAGGAAAAGTAATTGTGTTATGTTATAGAGATTCGTTTTACATGCCGGAGTTTTTTTTTTTGCTGCGGGCCCCACAAAATGTTGTGGGTAGGAAAAATTTTGTGGTCACGTTAAATGATAGATGATAAACCCTTGTCTAATATGTAGTTTTCAGTTAAAAGTTCTAACAACTTTGTACCTCCTTTTCTCGGTTTTACAATCATGATAGCCCCAAAATTGTGTTATGAAATTTTCAATTTTCTTCAGTTTCTTTTGAAACTTTTGTAAACCTCATTCAACAACTAGTAACACTTTTATTCAATTTATTGATTTTCCAATGCTTCAGTATTGTGAAGGAAAAGGCTGTAATCACTGGCATATAACTGTTGTTCAATGATTTTGCAGGTCATCCACAATTCCTGGTGGAAACGGGACACTTTTCCTGCTTTTCATTATCTCTGTGATTTTGGGAATTTGGCATTAGATATTCGGCTTTTGACCATATTGATGCAAAATTTCACAAATTTGTTCCTGAAATTTGTTTTAAATGAGTTAAAAAAAAGACTTAAGATATTTTTCCAATGACCATGATTAGAAAGAGACAAGTTAACACGTAATATGCTTGGCAACAAATGGAATAATGCCATCAAGACAAATTGGACTTATTGAAATTCTTGTAGTCTTGTCCCCAGCTTTTACTTTACATTCTATATGCTATGATTGCGCATACGCAACCACGAAAATAAATGGAATCTTAGCGTGTTTGATGCGACAACACAAATATACACAATTGGAACAATTCATCATAACTAAGTTGAGATGTGAGAGCTGAACAGGTAGGGTGGTAGGGATGAAAATCTATGTTCAATTTTTTTTAATATTATTTTTGGGAAGAATTTAAAGTCTTAATCCTCAACCTATTCTTAATATAGGATTACCTCCTATAAAAAATATCCGTAATTTATCAAAATAAAAATACACAACTGGAAAAAAAAGTGTTTTTAGTGTGTTTTGATGTACATAAAAACTTTGTAATATTCAAAACTTATTATTTTACATGAAATAAAATTCGAATAACTCAGAATAGGATTATTAATTTTTTTTTTGGCTCTATATAAGACTTTATAATTTTATAACGAGCAATAAAAATTTAAAAGTTTATACAATCTCTTGAATTTTTTTATCCATTATTTATATAATTTAATAATTAATAACTATTTTTTGTAGTATTTATTCGGTTAGGTAATATAAAGTTATATCCAATAATCAAATCATTTTGAGATTTAGAGATAAAAAATAAAAGGTACGTTGAAAATATTCAAATATGAATGGTGTGAAGTTCAATATTAATTAGGCGCAGATTAAGAAAGTACTATATAAATGTGAAAGACGTACAAGATTCATAGTCCCATTAATCTATTGTCATTTAATCCATTAACAAAGTTTTTTTTGGAAAAGATTTTAGAACAAGGTGTTTTGAAAAAATTTGTGTTGTAACAGAAAAACTAAAATCTCAATATATTTTTTTTTCTCCAAACTGTTAAATTATTTCATTTTGGGATTATAGGAAATATCTTTTATAATAGAAAAAACACTTTTTTTTTTCCTTTTTACTTCACTAATCTCTATTTGTTTTTTTAGTTAGTCAAATAATTCTCATTCAGCCTGGAGCGCTTAATTGTGATTTGTGAATAGCCAAGTCTCTTGGTTGTGGCTTCTACATTGAGAATGCCTTGTGTGTTGCGTTTCACAAAGGAACGTTAAAGAAATGTTTATCCTTCAACAAAAACCGTCAAACACAATCTAACGAGGGTGATTGGTAAGAGAAATTTTTGTAGATTCTTGAAAAAGTGATACTCATAATCTTATTTACCCACGTTTCTTATAAGATTTATGAAATTTTTTTCGATAATCTGATTTTCTCGATGTTTTATTTTGTGTACAATTCTCTTCCAAAATGCCATTTAAGAATACACCAAAAAAATCTTAGATGTTGGAAAAATTTTATATATTTTTTTTTTTGGAAGAAAATCCCGGTAATATTTTAACCTTTAGCCTATCATATAACTTTTCAATAATAATCCCATAGAAGTGACTTTTCCATCGTATTCCTAACAATTATGATTCTTATAAATAAAAAAATTAATTCTGTATCAAAACATCAGTAACTGACAACCTGATACTTGCTAAACAGGTCAAGCACAACAAGAAGGAACCGTTTCTTAATGGACCTTTGTTTAACGCATTTGTCTTGAATTGAATGCAAAGAGGGCTGTGTCATGGGTTATTTATACATGCGTATGGACTACAAAGAGGGCTGATTGGCCCATTCGGTATGGTAAAAAAAAAAATAAGCCCAATAACTACACTGACATTTGTTTGAGAGGTAGGATCTTATTTGACACCTTATGTGAAAGTTATTAGATTAGAAAAATCAATGACTCTAATTTGTAAGCATGTGACACCATTAATATTTTTTTATTTAATATCTCTCAGATGAGATGCCAAATTTTAAATTTGATACTGATATTAAAGTATCCTACCTCTTGTTTGAGTTGAAATATAGAGTTACACAAACTATAGCCGAAGGCAACTGATTGAAGGTAAGTGCTATACGATGCCAAAAGTAATTCACTTCCACGTAAAAAAGTTGATAAAATAAAGGGATAAATAACAATTATGCTACGTGAACAAGATTTCTATGGTGCAACAGGACCAAGCAAAAGCCAAAAAATAAAAGAAAGAGAAAAATTCTGAAGTAAACAAAAGTGTAACTTATTTAAAGTAATTCTAGGAGCAAAACAAGATTGAAGCCCCCTCACACGAGAGTAGGATGGACAATGCACAAGCCCACCTACATGTATGAAAAAAAAAATTCCACAAGAAAAAAAAGTGGGAGGCGGCGAGGATCAAATCCAGTACACCGAGACTCTGATATCATGTAAAGAACCAATTCAACCTAAAAGCTTAAACTGTTGGGTAAGACTATATTAATAATTTTATATATCTAAACGATATTTGATTCCAGAACACACATAGAGACACGCAAATGAACCTCAAAATGCAAAGGCTAAAATTGATGTCTATAGCAATAATAAGAGAATTCAAGTACCAAATTAAAATTGATACCTATATGAATTTGTTCAACTTGCTACAACATGAAGGAGCACATTGAAAAATGAATTTGACAGCTGAAATGGAAAAATTCTTGAGAATGGCTCGGGGAAGAACAATATTTAATTTTGGGTTAGTTCAAGTTAAAATGTCGTGTCTGACTTTGGGCTGGAGCCACTCTAAACTTTTGCAATTTGGATTGATAGGAGCAAATTTGGCATTAATTTTCTTGGGCCTATCTGAGCAATTAACTTGATAATAGTTTTATTTTATATATGATAAAATGAAAAGAAAAAGAAGAGGAAAAGAAAATGCCTAAATGAACCAGCCCAAAAGATATTAAAAAAAGAAGATAAAAAGGAAACAGGTTGAATGAGTATCACTGGGCAATCTCGTACGAAACAAAAGATAAAAAGGACAGAATAATAAAATGATAACTTCATCCTCCCCAGAATCATTGATAAACTTTTAGTTTATCATGTTTTAAGGACTAATTTTACATGAATTATCTAGTTAAATATATGAGAATTAGGATTTATTAGTGAACAAGCGTGAACTATTGAAATATGAACTAAACAATTTATTTTTACTTGTTTTGAAGGTAAATGAGTATAAATAAGAACAAATATGAGTTTATCAAAAAAAAAAAAAGAGCAAATATGAAATTTAAAGACTTGGAGTTTAGAATTGAAGATCATAGAAGTCACCAAGTGCAAAATAGAAGAAATTACATCATGTGAAGAGAAGGCTTAAACCCCCTTTTAGGGAGTTGAAGCGCCCAAATTACACAGAAAGAGTAAAATGCTCTGGAGGAGCGCGCTTAAGCACCCTAAAAGGAACCTTAAGTGCGCTACATAAACAGAATGACAATAGGAATGTTGGTAAGTGAATGAAAATAGGAATGTTGATGTATGATTCGTACATGATAACTTTATCGTGATCTTCATGACTCTAGGGATAGACATAGAGTTTTACGCAATCATAAATTTCTTGAGTGTAAAGCTTATTTTATTGAGGAATATCCGGGGAACTAGGGTTCTTGCAAGATTATAAAGATTAAAGATGTCAAGAAATTGAATCTTAATTAAATTAAATATTAATTAAATTAATAGAATCGATTGGCTTTATATTAAGGACGATTAATCTGAAAGAGTTAATTCAAAACATGAAGGGGAGATTGGAGGAAGTTGGAACCCTAACTACGTTCCTTCTTTGTCAAGTAACCCAAAGTTTTACATTCTCGTTCTTGTTTTAATTAGTCTTATTATTCTGAATCCAAACCAAATTGAATTTCATAATTGATTTTGATTGTCCAACTTAAGCGAAAGTAGTGAATTGGTGCTTGAAATTATAATCCTCGTGGGAACGATCCATGTTAGTTGAAATCATGGTCCCTTTGAAATTTAAAATAGACCCAATTAGTTGAAATAATGGTCCATTTGAAATTCAAAGAAGACCCACGTTAGTCCTCAAAAGGACTAACATGGGTTTATTTTGAATTCAAGAGGAACCATAAGTCGATTTTTTTAAGAGATTAAATTAGACCCTATAATATTTGTTAAGGGCCCAAAAAATATTTTATTCATGAAACAAAGCTAATATGTACCCTTGATCTAGTCAAAAAAGGAAGCTGAAGTGGCAAGGGAAATACAACAGAAAAGGGAAAAAGATTGAAGGAAGAAAACAAAAATTTCATCAACTAACTCTCTCTGTCTTATGCACAATTTTAGTTCATTATTTTCTACCCATTTTTAGAAGAAAAAATCTAGTTTCTATGTTCTTGTATCGTTTTGGATTTTAATCTTTGTAATTAGGAATTCATGTAAGGGTTTTATGTTTATCATGTAACATAACACAACTTCATTTTCTTACACACACATTAAAGAGGTGGGGTCCACATTTTTTTTTTCTCTTTCATAATTCCACTTTCTCCCTCCCTTTTGTTGTGAGTGTTGGGAGAAAAAGTTAAATTATGTAACATAACATTAATAAAACCCTTCATGTAATGTTTCTATTTCCTTTAAATTGTTTATATGTTTTATACTTGGACATGCTCTATAATATGGGCGCAGTCTTTGTTGGTTAAAATATACAATTACCCAGTTCTATAATTAATGTTCTAATTTAGGGCATTCAGTAATGAATTGATAATCTATTTCTACTTTAACTTGCTAATGTTATTGACTTTTGGAAAGGAATAATTTCTGGAAATCTAATCTAGATCATGTGTTATGGTATTGCTCTTTAGCAATTATTAACAAGTCATTTCAGCAATGAAGGAGAACACATATTAAATAAAATGATTGATGAACTGAAAGCACTCTTGGATGATAGTGCTTACATGGGAATATTTAAGGTTGAACTCAAAAAAGAGCAAATTTAGTATGAGAGGAAAACATTGTTGCTATGTCGAGGTAGACTTGGAGTAAACCTAAGTAAAATTTTTTTTGGTAAAAGGAAACCTAAGTAATTTAGTTAAGGTGCATGTTAGCAAGGATTGTAACAGTCATCAGGCCGTTAGCAAGGATTGTAACAGCCATCAAGTCATAATTATTAGCTGTAACATATTAATATGATGTTTGTAACAGTCATCAAGTAGTAATTGTTAGATGTTACAGAATATTTTATTTGTTTAGATAAGATGCATAGTTGTAGATAAGTTTGAATTCAAATGTATAACAGTATTCTTGTAATGCCTATAAAGGCAATTCAATTTATTCAATAAAAGTAGTTCGATACCAAATTATTATGGTATCAGATAACGATCTCTTATACATTTCCGTAAAATTGAAACTCTGAGTGAGTTGCCTTACGTCAAGTGCGAAAGCTTGGTCAGTTGAGAATGGCTAAGGAGGGAAGTAGCAAAACAAAAATAATCTCGGATCCTGGCTCTCCTTTCTACCTGGGAGGGTCTGATAATCCCGGGATTTTGTTGACAACAATGATGCTAAAAGGTGAAGCCAATTATGAGAATTAGGCTAAGCTCATGAAAAAGGCACTCAAGGCCAAAAACAAACTGGGGTTCATTACAGGATATGTGAAGACGCCAGAAAAGAATGACACTGAAGAGTGGAATGCATGGGAGATGTGTAATTCAATGATTAATGGTTGGATACACAACACTATTGATCCTACGCTCCAGCCATTCATCAAGTGTTTTGATAATTTCAAGGACCTTTGGGATGACTTAAAGGAGCGTTACTCAGTTGCAAATGCTCCAAGCACTACTAGAAAAGTCGCGAATAACAAGGGAAATTTGTGAGGGAAAAAATCCCTTGCAAACTGCGACGGAATTTGCAAGGGAAAAATGATTGCGAGGGAAAATAGGCAAGATATCCGTTACTACATTGCCGTCGCAGAATCCCTTGCAGTTAGGTCGCAATTCCATCGCAATTCGCAAGGGAAATTAAATCCCTCGCAAGAATCATAAGTCTGTGACGGAAACAGCGAGGGAGACAATTTGCGACGGAAGTTCCCTCGCAAAATTTAGGATCTGAAAATTGCAACTGAAATTTCACAATTTCCCTCACAAATTCCCTCGCAAATCACGAGGGAATATATTTTCTTCCAAATTCCCTCGCAAATTGCGAGGGAATAGGGAATATATTCCCTCACAAAATTCAAAAATAATATATAAATCAAATTTAAAATGGATAAGGGCATAAATTGGTCGTCGCATCATGCATATGAGAAAATCATTAAATATGTCGCCGCATCCTTTATGGCAGACATTGAGTGCATGTAGTGACAGTAATGACTATGTCAGCTAGTCATAGGAAAGATAAGACTCTATTGATATTTAAGGTGTGTGTAAAAATTGTTCAATAGTGATAAGCAGAGAAAAATGTCTGACAGATTCCTATTCCAACCAACCTCGTCGTCATCACTGTACAAATTAATTGAAATGTGACACATGCTTCCGATCGATGCTACCAAAAAGGTCATTGGTCTTTATAGTTGGGCTTTAACCACTTAATTAAAAGTCAAGTCCAACCCAATAAAGAAAGCTAGGGTCCCCAATTCAAGATGTTCAGCAGCCTTTTGAACGTGCGTGAATAGCATAAACCCTAAACCCTAACTTTGATCAATTCTAGGACTATGGTTCCCACTTTAGCCCCTTGTAAAAAAATTAGTCTTGAGGTCCCTAACTTTGAATGTGTCTAAGTAGCATTTTGATAATAAGAGAGTATGGAAATCAGTCACGAGTAAAGAAAATATGGAGATAACCATTTTAGAAAATACACTAATTTAAGATAATAAAGAGCAATCTTTGATTATTCTTCGATGTCTCTTTTATCTACCATTTGATCGTACTGGGATTTTTTTGACATATTCTTGACTCATTATTATTCATATCTAACGGTGGCTTTTATATTTATTTTTACCTTTGTATGATTATGATTCCTCATATTTAATGTGAATATGAGGAATCATAACCATACATAGATGAAAATAAATATAACTGTTGGATTAACCATACATAGATGAAAATAAATACAACTGGTGACTCCAACCCTCATAGGAAAGGGGTCAGGGTTGACCCGGGTCAACCGGGGGTTGGATGAGGTTTTAAAACAATGCTTTATATGATGAGAAGGAAATAGAAACAGAAAACACATGAATATATTCTTAATTTCTATTTTCTCCTCATATGGCCCTATACCTTCATATCAGTATACGTGATCAAATTATCTTGTACAATATGAATAATATTAACCTCACACACACATATATAATTTTAAATTTTGGCGATCCTATGTTTACCAACAAAAAAGTTGGCGAAATTTTTAAATTTAAAAATTTCATAGTCATTTGCGAGGGAAAGTAGTTAAGTTTGAAGATTTCTTATAACCATTGTGAGTGTAAAACTCAGATGATGAAATGATATTTTCTTTGATTTCTGCTAAAGAATATTATGATTGTTCGTTTTTATTTAACTATATTAGTATTTTTCTATTTCACTATAATTGTGAATTTTATTATTTAATTTTCTATTTTTGATATTTATATTCTATTGAATATATATATATATATATATATATATATTCTTTTTTATAGTCTTTATTCTTATTATTTTTGAGTATTATTAATATTATATCCTATGTATTTTATTTTTTAATTTAATATTTTTTTTTGTTTAGGTATTGTGTAGAAATTTTTTTGTTTAGGTGTTAGGTTAAAAACCCTCTCTTTCCCCTTTTACTCTCACTTTCACTTTCATTGCATCCTCCCTCCAATTTTTCCTCTCCCACTCACATTTGCCTCCAATTTTTCCCGTCCCACTCACATTTCCCACTCACCTCTTTGAGACTCTCACGGTATTGCTCAGGCGAAGACTCTCACGTTACTGTTATATTTCTTCTCTCTCGCAGAGGTCGCGGTTAGTTTCCTTCCTTCAGTCGCTCTCATGTTTTTGTGTGTTTAAAGCTGTAATTTTTTATTTTGTTAAATAATCCAAGCTTTTATTGTAAAACAGAGTTAAATTGTAAGCTTAGGATGAGATTCGATTACCTTGATGGTTCCCACGATGAAAATTTGTTTTAAGTGTTGGTTATTTCGAGCTTTGCTATTTCAGTTTTTGTTTTTTGTTTCTTTTATTGTTTTGGTTTTGTTTTGTTTTTTTTAGTTTTCTTCTTTGAATCTGTTATTGTATTGACTATGTGTCAAGGAGAGTTTTATCCTCTTGATTCTGGTTGTTTTGAAAATGGGTGTCTTCATTCAATGTACTTTGGAGTACTGATTTGGTTTTGGTTTTGGTTGTATATATATACATTAACTAATATCACAACTCCTAAAGCCTCTTGCATCTCCTTCAAGGACTCTGCATGTCGCTGCTTTGGTTACATGGTGTCTAAGAAGAAATACATCTACACCATTGATGATGACTGTTTTGTGAGTTTTTCCAATCATTGCTTTTTCTTCTCTTTTTTGAAAAAAATACAAAATAGACGAGCTTAACATGTTATGGAGTGCAGGGGTTCTGACATATGATGTATCGTTGAGGCAGAATTTCACCATGCAGGCTGCCTTGATGTGGACAATAAATGATTTTCCAGCATATGGGATGTTGAGCGGATGGCAGACATCGGGGAAGCTTGCATGTCCGGTATGTTTGGAACAAAATAAGGGTTTTAGCTTACAACACAGTCATAAGGTGTGTTGGTTTGACACTCATCGACGATTCCTGCCACTCGATCACCCGTATAGGGGAAATAAAAAAGACTTCAGGAGAGGTGTTGTCGAAAGGGCAGACGCACCTCGTCGGTTAAGTGGCCAAGAAATATGGGAGAGGGTAAAGTACATTCCAAGTGTTGAAGAGAGGCCTGCTTCCGACGACCCTGAGGGATATGGCAATGATCACCATTGGAGCAAACGTAGCATCTTTTGGGATCTACCATATTGGAAAGATCAATTGTTAAGACACAACCTTGATGTTATGCATATAGAGAGGAATGTGTTTTGCAATATTTTATATACTGTGATGGACACCAAGGGAAAGACGAAGGACACTGTAAATGCAAGATTGGACATAAAGGCGATTTGCAGAAGACCTGGTTTAAATTTGGTTGAAACTCCAACTGGGCGGACTTTGAAACCTCAAGCGCCGTACACACTGAATAAAGTCCAGAATTTAGAAATGTTGCGTTGGGTTAAGGATCTTAAATTCCCAGATTGTTATGCATCCAAGTTGTCGGGGTGTGTTGACATGAACGGGGCAAAGTTATTCAGTATGAAGAGTCATGATTGTCATGTTTTCTTTCAGAGATTGTTGTCGTGGGCTTTCAAAGCATTACCGAAGAAAGTGTGGAGTGTATTGACCGAACTTTCAATGTTCTTTAGAGAAATTTTTGCTTCTCAACTTAATGCTGAAAGGTTACGACATGTGGAGTCGAGCGTGCCAACACTACTATGCAAATTAGAGATGGTGTTTCCTCCTACGTTTTTTGACTCAATGGAACATTTGCCTGTTCACTTGGCCTATGAAGCAAGGGTTGGAGGTCCACAACAATATAGATGGATGTATCCATTTGAGAGGTTAGTTTTTTATCCAAACATTTAATTGCGTCACACGTTGCTACAAATTATAAGAACCCTAATATCTATTCATAGGTTTGTACGCACACTGAAGATGAAGGTCAGTAACTTGAGGCATGTTGAAGGATCTATCGCCGAAGCGTATCTCGTTGAAGAGACTGGTAAATTTGCATCATACTATTATCCTCCTGAATTTATATCAACTTGGAGAGGAGTCCCTCGAAATGATGATGGCGGTGATACGAGTGGTCAGATATCCCTCCCTCCACTTCAGATAGGATCATCACCATCTACCACCGACTCTGTTATAGGAAGTGCAGGTATTCCTCACACTCCCACTGACCCGATGGGGCCGACACAGCAGGTTAAGTAAACCATCATTTTATGATTTAGATATATATTATAGTTTCTTTTATGCATCTATCCACTAACTTTTTTAATGCTTAACATTTTTTCCCTTTTGCAGGTTGCATCCCCTGCAAGCGAGGTAGGAGATGCTGCTTCGGCACTTCAGCCAGAGTGGGGGAGGTGTGACCCACAGACTAACCGTATATGGGTTCGTCCTTTAGGCACCACAGAGTAAGTTGTAATTATTACTAATGATGTACTAATGTGGCTTCTAGCATTGCTCAATCGTTATAATCAAATAAATTGATTTAATATTGTCAGGTTCGAACCTTATGATGAGATCATGAAATTCATTGATTTTCAAATATTCCGTAATTTTAAACATGTATGGAGCACCTGGGGAGAAGTTCCTAAAGAAACTCGAGATGGTTGGATGGATGAATTCCTGGTAAGTTATGTATATCTAGTTAATGCTAATGTTTTATTACAAAAATGTATACTAACTACACATTTGTCACCAATTTGTGCGCTAATCAAAAAAATTGGCAATTTACAGAGTCGTTATAGGTGGTTGCGCCATAACCTGGCAAGAGCTTGGCATCATAAAGCCACCACAATGTTCGCAGATAAAATGGATAAAGTAAGACACGAAAAGGGCAAAAACGCATGGTGTAGTGAATCATTAAAAGCCCAATTGAAAGAAAAATGGAAAAACTGTCATAAGTTTCAAAAGAGATCTGCTCAAAATAAGGAAAATAGGGCCAAACAGGACACACCCACATATGCTGGAGGGTCGATTCCAGTCAGCAAACATCGACAAAGGATAGTAAGTATAAATTGTTTTCTACTTCGGTATTCAACAATTCATACTTGCAACTAATGAATTAATGACTTTTGTTTGTATTTCTAGGAAGCTTCTGGAGAAGTGCCGCCTGAAAAGGTTGATTGGGCTACCTTCGAGCGAACTCATTCCCAGCAGCTTGAAGCTGGTCAAAGGCGGTGGTTAGGCCGCAAAGTGGAGCAAATAGCGGTTTGATCATTTATTATTTGACGTTTGTTTTTTCTATGATGGTTTGTCATGTTTTCCATGTCAATATGTGTGTTGGTTTTTTTTTACTTGCAGGAAAAATATCAAAAACTTGAAGAGGAGAGGTCCGAACCAGTGGCGACAGACGGTCAATCCAGCTCCTCCTATTCCGATAATGGGAACATGATGGTTACAGCTGCAGGTGGATTCAACAAGAAAGGAAGGGTGGTCGGGCTGGGAGGATATGCTAGCCGATTGAAGCCTAGTAAGCGGCCCTCTACCCAGGTTGACAGTGTTTCTGCAGGTAAACTCAATGCATAGTTAATTCTTTTATTTTTTCAATCTCTATTCTATTAATATCTTATTTTAAACATTTAACTTACTGTTTTATGATAATGTATTTGCAGATGAGCTTAAAAGGATGAGGGTGTCCCACTCCCAGATTCAGGAGCAATTGCTTGCTACGACAAAGAAGGTAACTCAGCAAGAGGACATTATAAAACAAATGCAAGAACAACTCCGACTTTTAATGCAGGACAAGGAAGCCAACTGCAACAAGTCGAAGGGACCGGCGCCGGATGGTGAACCTGATGATGATGATGACTTTGCTAGGACTTTAGAGGCATACTAGTTATTGTTTGTATGTTTTACTTCTTTTAGGACTTCAGAGATATATCAGATATTTTTTGTATGTTTTATTTTGTTTAGAACTTTAGTGACATTTTAGTTTTAGATTTGATGGTTATTGTTGTTCACTTTGTTGATATACTATTTAATTTTAATTTAATTGTTTATCCAATATTTTTTTGAATTTTTGTTGCTCAATTTATGTATTTATGTTCATTTGAAATCCTTGTTTTTAGGAAAATTAACAAAAATTTAATACATTTTTTTATTTTAATTCCAGAATTTGTGGTGGAAATTTTCTAAATTCTCTTGCAAAATTGGTAACCTTTTGCAAGGGAAAATCAAAACGTTCCCTTGCAAAATTCGTAGCCTTTTGCGAGGGAAAATCAAAACGTTCCCTTGCAAAATTCGTAGCCTTTTGCGAGGGAAAATCAAAATGTTCCCTTGCAAAATTCGTAGCCTTTTGCGAGGGAAAATCAAAACGTTCCATTGCAAAATTCGTAGCCTTTTGCGAGGGAAAATCAAAATGTTCCCTTGCAAAATTCGTAGCCTTTTGCGAGGGAAAATCAAAATGTTCCTTTGCAATTTCTGCTACGGAAATTTGAGAGGGAAATTATACTCGAAATTTCCCTCGCAATCTGCGACGGAAAAACACTGTAGATGGGTCTGTATTTTGCGAGGGAAATTTACTTTCTTGCAAGGGAACTTTTCCGTAGCAATTTGCGAGGGAATTGTCATATAACAAATTTCCCTTGCAAATTTATTTGCGACGAGGGTTGTAGCGAGGGACTGTATTCCCTCGCAAATTCCGTCGCAGACGGTTTTTGCAAGGGAATCTTGCTGTTTTGCGAGGGAATTTTTCCCTTGCTATTGGCGATTTTTCCAGTAGTGAAGAGTATACCAGCTTAAAGCAAGTTTGTCTGCAATTAAACAACAGGGTTGCAGTGTGGGAGCGTATTACATAAAAATGCGAGCCGTGTGGGACGAGCTTAAAGGGACTAAAGTGTACAAGTCTTGTGCTTGTGGAGATACATGTGCATATGCAAAAGAAGTAAAGGAAGAGAAGGAAAACGATAGAGTATACTAGTTTCTTATGGGACTCGATGAAGCCACATTTGGGCACCTACGCACACAAATATTAAATACCACCCACTCCCATCACTAAACAAGATTTATGCCATTGTCACACAGGAGGAAACACATCGTTCTATAATTCGTACATAGAATGAAAGAGCTGATGTTATAGGTTGTGCTGCACAGACCGTAGCACCTACTGGGATGGAGAAGTTCGTTGAGCGTGTACCTTGCCGCTATTGTGGAAAGACTAACCATGAATCATCTAAATGTTGGCAAACTTTTGGCTATCCCAATCGTGGAGGTGGCAGGGGACGAGGACATGGGCACTTTATAGGAGGACGACGTCATCCGAACTCCAACAACTTTCACACTGCACAGAATAGTGCAAATGCTGCAACAACTAAGGAGTCACAGGAACATGTTGCTGCTCTGACTCCAGAAGTTGTGACAGACGTGGTGTCGCGCTTGCTTTCATTGGTGGATAAACCTCATCCTTCTACTGAGAAATTATCTGGTAATGTTTCTTATGCTTGGCTCATTAATAGTGCTGCATCTCATCACATGACTGGCTTACTTGAACTGTTGGAGAATGTTAAAAATATTGAATCACTTGCAGTAGGGCTACCTAATGGAGCTGTAACACATGCCACAAAGAAAGGAACCGCTGCACTCAATCCACATTTTCTTTTATCTGATGTATTATTTGTACCCAATTTGAGATGCAATTTGATCTCTGTGTCTCAATTGGTGCAACAACAAGAAGAAGATGTGTTGTTTACTAATGAGAATTGTGTTTTGCAGGACCGCAAGCTAAAGATGGTGATTGGGTTGGGTGATCTCAAGGACGAAGTGTATGTGTTTCGGCAGAACCAAACAACAATGTTTGCTGTTCGATCCCATGAATCCCTAGAGCTATGGCATAAACAGCTGGGTCATGCCTCTCTTGAAGCTGTTTCAATGATTCCTTCTGTTGCAATATTTAAATTTGATAGTATAGATAATAAGGCTTGTGATGTGTGCTGTCGGGCCAAGCAAACTAGAACTATGTTTTCTATCAGTAATCATCATAGCAATGATTGTTTTGAACTCCTTCATTGTGATATATGGGGACCTTATCGTACTTCTTCTCATTCTCGTGCTCATTATTTTTTGACGATAGTTGATGATTTTAGTCGTTCAGTGTGGGTCTCTCTGATGAGCGAGAAGAGTGAAACTTATGAGAAAATGCGTAGTTTCCTTCTTATGGTGCACAATCAATTTGGTAAATCAGTAAAAATCATTCGTTCAGACAATGGAACTGAATTTAAGTGTGAAAATATGCTTGAGCTTTTCTGTGAGAAAGGTATTCTCCATCAGACCTCATGTGTATATACTCCACAACAAAATGGGAGAGTCGAACGCAAACATAAAAATATATTGAATGTGTCACGAGCTTTGTTGTTCTAAGCTCATATGACAATCGAATTTTGGGGACAAAGTGTATTGACTGCAACACACCTCATCAACAGAACGCCTTCTAAGGTCCTTGGTGGAAAGACTCCACATGAGCTCCTTCATGACAGTGCAGCAAACTATAGCAATTTAAAAGTATTTGGTTGTTTGTGCTATGCCACTACACAACCCAAACTCACAGATAAGTTTAGTCCGAGCTCAAGGAGATGTGTCTTTGTAGGGTATCCTTATGGACAAAAGGGGTGGAAAGTCTATGATCTTGAGACAAATGAATATTTTGTGTCAAGAGATGTGCAGTTTGTGAAACAGAATTCCCTTTCGCTATAAAATCAGACGCTTCCTCACCTCCTCAACTTCCTTTGACAATGCCTTTTGATGATAGACCAGTGGCTGAACTTCTTGCTGACAATGAGGATGATGAAGCTCCCATTTCTCTTGAAGGTACCACAGAGATAGACCAAGAACCATTGCAGGAAAGGGGGAGCACACTAGAGCCAAGTCCTCTTGATGCAGTTCCAACAACACCAGTACTTGCAACTCACGAGGAAAGGGAAATATCACGTCCTACACGTATCTGTAAGTTGCCTCAATATCTTAGTGAATATCAATGTAACTTGGCTGAAACACATGCACAAAGTCAAGATGTCACCTCACCTACTCCCATCTCAGGTATGCGATATCTAATACATAATTATGTCACTTTGAATAAATTCTTTAATCAACATCAAGCTTTTGTTGCAGCTATTGATGTAGGATCTGAACCCTATTCTTTTAAGGAGGCAATGAAAAGTAAGGAATGGATGGGTGCCATGAGTACTGAAATACGTGCTCTTGAGAAAAATAAAACTTGGCATATTACCAACTTGCCGTCTGGAAAACATGCGCTTCCATGTAAGTGGGTCTATAAGATCAAGTACCATTATAATGGCAGTATTGAGAGGTATAAGGCGCGACTAGTTATTGCTGGAAATCGTCAAATTCCATGTGAGGATCTCATCGAAACTTTCCCTCCTGTAGCAAAAATGGTGAGCGTTAGAACTCTCTTGGCTGTTGCTGTCGCGAAAGGGCTGCATCAAATGCATGTGCACAATGCATTCCTTGATGGTGATCTCGACGAGGAAGTTTATATGCGACTTCCGCCAGGCTTCAGTTCGGGTTATGAGAATAAAGTTTGTCGTCTTCAGAAATCATTATACGGGCTACGACAGTCCGCAAGGAACTGGTTCGCCAAGCTGAGTTCGTCACTTCAAGCTTATGGATTTGTTCAATCATATGCGGACTACACCTTGTTTACATTGCAATGTGGCTCTATTTTTCTTGTATTACTCATCTACGTTGATGATCTCGTTCTTGCAGGGAACAACCATCAAGCTTGCAAAGAGGTAAAAACCTACCTTAATCATTGTTTTAAAATCATGGACCTAGGCACGTTAAAGTATTTTTTGGGAATAAAAATAGCAAGGAACACGGATGGGATATTTCTATGCCAAATGAAGTATGCGTTAGATATTCTGCGTGACACATGTATCAGAGCATATTGTGATTTAGATTGGGCAAGTTGTCCTTTGACGCGCCGATCTGTCTCTGGTTTTTTAATTATGCTAGGCACCTCACCTATATCGTGGAAGACAAAGAAACAATTGATTGTGTCACGCTCTTCCGCATAGGCAGAGTATAGGTCAATGGCTGCAACTACCGCAGAGCTCATATGGCTAAAGTCTTTCCTTGCCTCCCTGGGTGTTGATCAAACTGGACCAATGGAATTATTTTGTGATAATCAAGCAGCGATGCATATAGCTGCCAATCCTGTCTTCCACGAACGGACCAAACATATTGAGTTAGATTGTTACTTTGTGCGTGAGCATCTCCTAGCCAACACCATCCGCACTGTCTACATTTGATCTCATTCACAACTTGCTGACATTTTCACTAAAGCATTGGGCAAGACATCCTTTCTTACATTCCTTCCCAAGTTGGGCATTTCTTGTCTCCATGCTCCAACTTTAGGGGGAGTGTTAGTAAGGATTGTAACAGTAATCACGTCGTTAGCAAGGATTGTAACAGCCATCAAGTCATAATTATTAGCTGTTACATATTAATAGGATGTTTGTAATAGTCATCAAGTAGTAATTCTTAGCTGTTACAGAATTTTTTATTTGTTTAGATAAGATGCATAGTTGTAGATAAGTTTGAATTCAAATGTATAACAATATTCTTGTAATGCCTATAAAGGCAATTCAATTTATTCAATAAAGGTAGTTCGATACCAAATTATTAGTGCATCAAGGTGAATACTAGGGGTGTGCAAAATAATCAAAAAATTGGGTCGAACCATGAACCGAACCGAACATCCCCTTAAAATAACTGGTTTTTAAAAACCAGTTCATGAACCGAACCGGTTTTTAAAGAACCGGTTCATGAACCGAACCGATTTTTAGAACCGGTTTAAGAACCGAACCGTTTCCGAACCAAACCAAACCATTTTCAAACTGAACCAAAATAATTTTTATAACTTTATTTTTAAAATTTTTAATTTTTTTTCTTTTCAAAAGAGGGTTGACCCGAACCGAAACACTTCCGAACCGAACCGAAACACTTCCAAACCGAACCGAACCACTTCTGAACCGAACCAGTTTTGAACCGAACTGAACCACTTTCGAACCGAACCATTTAAACCAATTCGGTTCGGTTTTTCAAAAAATATGGTTCGGTTCAACCCATTCAGATCCCTAGTGAATATAGTGGCAGACTCATAATTTCTCTCTGACTTAGTAATTATCATAAACAACTTCTCCAACCATGTTTTAGAAACTTTCTCCATGAGAACAATAACTCTAACTAAAAAAACTTTTTAAAAAAGCATTATGCTGAAAAACTTTCTCCAAATCAGCTCATGAAGCATATGCTTGATGAGCGAGAGCATTTTCTGTCGGACATAATTAACAATATCTCAAAGGAATGTTACACGAGTAACAATTATGTAAACATGATCAAGTATAATGAAGTATTTTTCTTTCAAGGTGTACTGAATTTTCTTTAAATCTTCCGCATTGTTGGCAAGCAATTTATCGGTCTTTTTCCATTTTTTTGTGGTTTAAATCTTTCCCTCATAAGCAAGCATGCAGGATCTGTTGCTGAGAGTACATAGTAGCAGATGGAGATTACAAAATATGATATTGACGTTTGTTCCTCTGCAATGAAAGCACCAATAAATAGCACACCAACCGATTTAAATCGTAATGCACTATGAGGAGATTTGCAATGGATTAATTGCAACCACTATTGGCATAGCAAAAAAAGAAATGCCATTTCCCTATGTTTTAAGGTTCCACATGTAGTATAATTATTTTAAGAATTTTACATTTCTAAACTAAACTTGGAGATTGACAAGAGTTCCCTTCGAAAAAACGAGATAGGGGAGGGTGACATCACAGAGAAAGCTCATTTTGCAAGGATATGCGTTAAGGTTGATATGAGGAAGAACTTACTCTCCAAGTTTCAAGTAGGATCCAGAACTACCCAAGTGGATTACGATGGGCTACACTTGATTTGCTTTGGCTGTGGCATGTATGGGCACATGAAGGATCAATGTATACACTCAGTGCCTCAACAGAAACTCCAAAAGGAAACCGTAGAAGCTATATCGAGCCAGTCTTTCCCCCTCTCCCAGCTTTTGAATACTGAGCCAGAAGAACAGAATGCCTTCGGCGAGTGGATGCTGGTCAAAAGAACAAACATATTTCATCAAATCTTACCAATAATCATATTTCTTATTTCTAAATACCTTTTCCAACATATATTCAATCCTAGAGCACTAATCTCACGTTGTACGCCCACTAGGGTCAGGGAAAACCCCCAACCTCTTTGAGAATGTCTGGGAGGGATTACATATCACCCACCAACTGAAAGTAAAATGGCCTTGAAGGCCGATGCATGTAAGGTGGAAAAACAAAACTTTTTACCGCGGAAACATACATGCATACAATGATTCATGCTTTAGGACAGCATGATGTTACCTTGTTTTGGCCTGATCAGTCAGGGAGATCAGTTGTCAGGTCTGAAGGGTTCAAACCCTCTAATGGTGATCCATGCCACCGTTCGTCAATGATGCAAGAATACCTTCTTGCAAGCCACCAGATGATCACCACAATGAGGCTTGCTATGCGCCCAATTGGTGAAGGTGGAGGCTAGGTACTGTGTTTGGAAAGGTGTAGTGAACTACCCTACAGAATGGTGCATGAGATGAAGGAGTGTAGGCTAGGTTTTTTTAAAAAAAAACCCTAAGAAGAGGACCTTCCTTGTAATGTGCGCACAAGAGGAAGAAGAGTATGATTTAATTAAATCAAATTTTCCTTTCAAACTCCTTTGAAAGTGGCGAATGAAATCAAGGAGGATAAGGTGGAGTTGTTGCAAATCAAATCTAGCCAACAACCTCCAATCTTATCCTCATGAAATTAAGTCCAAACCTATTCAAACTCTGATTTAAAAACCATCATATAGTCACCGATTTCATGTGCAATATTCAGCCCAAAAAGGGTCCAAATATGTTGAGTAGTTGCATTCAAAATTTGAACCAACTCACCCACTTATTCTCTCAACTACCAAATCTGATTGGAGCTTTGTTTAAATGACAAGATGACATCCTTATCACTTAAAATATGCGCCCCAAACAACTCTTGGTGATCTCCAAAGATCTCCTTTTGATACAAGGAATTTGTTATGAAATGGTTATCTTATGGAATTGGTTATCTTATCCTTTCGTTATGAAACAATTTTTCATAGCCAATTCAAATTCGAATTCAAACACTTGAATTGAAATGTTCAAACATTCAAATTCAAAATTCAAAATTCAAAATTCAAAATTTCAAATTCAAAAATTAAATTTCAAAATCCAATTTCAAAATTCAAAATTCAAAATTCAAAATTCAAAATTCAAAATTCAAATTCAAAATTCATATGTTTGATTATTAATTTAACTAATTAAATTAATTAGTAATGTCTTGGACTATCCAAGTCCATTACAAAGCTCCATGCGCCCTCCACCCTTTTAGGTGGGCTTCCAAACAGCTTTTTGGGCTAACAACCATTATTAGGCCCAATACCTTTAAAGCTAGTTCATCATGACTACAAGGTGTTAGCGTGTGACCCATTAGGTCCAACTTAGCTTCTGACATAATTGGGCTTGGGCCCAACAAGCCCACAACCCAATTAATGACAACACAGAGCACTAGCAATGCTTTGTTGCCCCAAAACTAGTCAGATTAATGACTTGATCATCCTATTGCACATATTTGGTTGCCGTATGTATTTCCCTTCGTCTCGGTTATCTTCCCATTAACCTAGGGTAAAGAAATGTATCAACCCCTGCGGTTTGGGGTAAGCTTTATTCGAAATAGGGAATCTTCAATTTACTGACTCTAAAGGCAGATTATCTCATGATCTCTTTTACTATGCATAGATTCCCGAATCCCTGTAAATGTCATCCCGATTTCTCCGGTTTACAGATAACCTAATCTCTCACAGAGATTTGATGAATTCCTTCAACTTATTACCCTAGCCATGTGCCCTTTCAGGACATGCCCAACAGTATACCTCTGAGTCTCCATGTTTCAGGCAGATGAGGCATACAATCAAAATATGCCTTCAAGAACTCAGTCTAGGTAATAACTTCTGGTCTAAGGAAAGATATACCCAAATATAAAGAGATTACTCTAATGACACTATCTGTGAGATTTCCTCATAGAGTCTTTTTTTGGGTCTATTCAGTGCGAGCTATACTCTTATAGGTCCACCCATGACTTTAGCTAAGACATCTCCATATCTGTAGCTCATGAGGTCTTTACCTTGTATCCATATACAAGTAGATAAGTCGTACTAGTCTTACCCGAGATCACTGATCCCCAAACTCAGTGTCTCTAGACTAGGAACATATAATTAGGAATAGACATGTGATATCCTTGAATCCTCATGATCGTGATCTCATGACAGATACTCAAGAGATACCTGTTCTATTCCAAGGGGTTTATCCAGTTCGTTCATATAATATTAACAATAATATCGAAACAGAATATGAAACTGAATAAATTGTGCTTTTATTTATTTGCGACAAACAAAGTTCTACATCTAGTGTCCTTTATTTAATCAAAAGATTGTCTATATTACATCACTGTTGAGATTTTTAGCATATTTGGTATTTTTTTCTTTTTTCTTTTAGTTCTTATTTTTTTAGACATATTTTTTTTTCTTTTAGTCTTTTATTAAGTATTTTAAATTTTCATAATATTTTTTTATTAATTAGGAGGCTAAAGTAAATATATTTAATTTAATCAAGGTTCTAAGAATGTTAAGGGATCGAAAAATCATTTATAAATATATCAAACGATTCCTTACCTTACAAGAAAATTTTGTTCAGTTGTTGTTGTCTCCCACTCTCACTCCCACACCCACTCTCTCTGAATCTGTCTCTTTTGTTCTGATCTTTCAAGCTATGAAGCTGAGGCTCCAAATCAAACACCACGACCACACGCCGCCGCCATTCATTTTATTTTTTCTCTCCATTCCTCTATTTTCTTTCCGTTGATTTTCTGCATTGTGTTTTTCTGTTTTTGCAGGGTTTCTTAAATTCTTCTTCTTCCCTCTCAAATCATGGATGCTAGGTCATGGCGTTCTTCTACCCGATCAGATATCCGAGAGAATTCCCTCAACAGAAGGAATAATTGGGAAAACTTAAGCCCCTATATCCGTGTCTTGATTTTTGTTGTTACCCAAACAGAAAAAAAAACCCAAACCCTCGATTCCGCTCAATGATTCAAAGGTTCTCACTTTTTTTTCTTTTTCTCTTTTGTGGGTTTTGGCGACAGTTGGATCAGTTCATTCTCAATAGGTCGGCCATGGATTTCGGTTACGCTCACTACATGCTTACAGAGGGAAGGAAGATCAAACAAAATCCAACGGAGGAGGACACATCGCCGACGCGAGAAACCTACCGGAAGAGACTGCGGAGGCCTGGAACATGAATAGGACTTAAATCTTGGAATTCAAGAATAAGCCACCAATGCCGGTTGAATTAATCCCAAAGTATATCCTTTTCCCCTCCTCCTCGATCTTCCAAACCCATGCGATACATTCCTCAGGTTTTCAAAAATGAAAAATTGTTCATTGCCTAATCAGGTTCTTTTTTTAAATTGTATTCTAAGTGTTTGAGAAAATGTTTGTCAGAAATCTGAGAAGACCTTGGAAGCACTTGGCATCATAAACGACTTTTCCTTGAACTTACTAGACTAGGGTAGCAGCAACGTTCTTAGTATCACACTTGAAGATTCTGTATATCTTTGGAATACCGATGATAGCTCCACTTCAGAACTTGTCACTGTTGATGAGGAAGATGGTCCCATTACAAGTGTTAGCTGGGCACCTGATGGACGCAGTTTAGCCATTTGGTTTGAACAATTTCGATGTCCAGCTCTGGGATTGTTTCGATAATATGCTGGTAGATGTCACACTCAATTCTATGGTGAAGATGGCATAGCTCAATGGTCATACCTCCAGTGTGTTGTTTATGACACAAAAGTCCAGATGGGTTTACTGTGGCAACTGCAGCAGGGGACGAGAGGCTACAATTTTGGAAGGTCTTTGGAACCCCAGAAACATGCAAACCACCAGTATCGAAGACAAACACTGAGCCCTTTGCTCATCTCAACCGTATCCGTTGAAGATGACATGTATAGGATATTGTGTGTTATATCTAAGGGGTAGTCCTCCTGCCCTGAGTAATTCTGTATTAAAAAATATTTTATTTTGTATAGTTTCTGTACCGTTGGGATCTATAAGCCCACTATGTTCCCTTTAGGGGGGATGATTACTGTATGGGTGATACCTTTGGCTTAGGTAAAGACCAGGCCAAGAGATACTATCCCAAGTATAAGCAAGCAATCAATACAAGGTTAGTGAAATGACAGGGAATTCAAATGATGGGAAAAATAACGATACATAACATGATTCTAGCTGTGCCCATGGGGGCTATTTATAAGGATCACGGTGTGGATTGGTGAGGGAGGGTCCACCCTCCTTGGGATACACTCCTATGATAACAGTGTTGGGCGATGTTGGCGCTGACATTGTGGCAGCGCTACCCTTCTGCAACTGGCGACGCCAGTATTGGGCAATGGGGTAGTTTCTATAATGCCCGACCGCTTTAAGAATCAACGACTATTCCCACATACTAACACGAGACTTTTCAGTGTGCTTTTTCCTCACTCGCACACTTCTTGGGAAAACTTCCCAAGAGGTCACCCATCCCAGAATTGCACCAAGTTAAGCACGCTTAACTGTGGAGTTCTTCCGATCCGGGCTACCAAAAAGAAGATGCATCTTGTTAGTATAGGTAGTACCAATTAATTCTTATAAGTTATTCCAAACTGTGCAGTCTCACATCTGTACAGTCTTTGGAATCCCTCTCTTTCGGGTGTCGATTCGATTCATCCATGCATGTAACCCCCACGCTGGAAGCCTATCAGGAGCTGCTCCTTGTCCCTTTCGCACCGGCGATCACTCCCCACCCTCGTCAGCGCTCGGGATGTTACATGCCCACTAGCTTCCGCCTGGTTCGTCCTCGAACCACACCGTACTGGAAGAGATGCCTGCTCTGATACCACTTGTAACGCCCGGCCGCTTCAAGAAACTGTGCACTGATCGATTGTTGTGCAAAGCGCGTGGTGATGTCTCAGTGTGATTCCACAGCTAGTTCCTTGCCTTATATTTCAGTGCTGCAGGCTAGGAGGGCCTTGAGAGCAGGGGCATTCGGATATGTCATGTTGGGAGGTTTGGTGAGTGGGACACAGGAGGATATCACTAGCATTCCTGTGGTGGGGGAGTTCCTTGAGGTGTTTCCTGAGGAGTTTTCTGAGGAGATTCCTGAGTTTCCGCCACAGCGGAAGATAGAGTTCTCCACTGACTTGTTGCCTGGTATGGGTCGATTTCTTTAGCTCCATATCGGATGCAGCCACCGGAGTTGGCTGAGCTGAAGAAGCATATCGAGGATCTTTCTGCGAAAGATTTTATCCGGCCGAGCGTGTCTCCTTGGGGAGCACCGGTCATCTTTGTGAAGAAGAAGGACGGGACAATGCGATTATGCACCAATTACCGGCAGTTAAACAAGGTGACGATGAAGAACAAGTATCTGCTTCCTCGGATTGATGATCTGTTGGATCAGCTCAGGGGCGCTTATGTTTATTCTAAGATTGATCTCCTGTCGGGATACCATCAGATTTGGGTGAAGCCGGAGGATGTCCCGAAGACCGCGTTTCGTTCGAGAGACGGTCACTTTGAGTATTTAGTGATTCCTTTTGGACTAACAAATGCGCCGGCAGTGTTCATAGATTACATGAACAGGATTTTCCAGCCGTTTCTGGATCAGTTTGTGATTGTCTTCATTGACGACATTATGATTTACTCCAAGACTGAGGAGGAGCATGCGAAGCATCTGAGGATTGTTCTGCAAGTTTTGAAGGAGAAAAGGCTTTATGCTAATCCTTCTAAGTGTGAGTTTTGGCTCAAATCAGTCAAGTTTCTGGGGCATGTGATTTCAGCAGATGGAGTTGCAGTGGATCCCAACAAGATTGAGGCCGTACTGGATTGGGAGAGGCCCAAGACAGTTACGGAAGTGAGGAGTTTCCTGGGTTTGGCAGGTTATTACTGGAGGTTCATCAAGGGTTTCTCTACGATGGTTCTCCCTTTGACTCGTCTTACTCGAAAGGAGACTCCATTTGTGTGGACTCACGAGTGTGAGGTGTGCTTTCAGGAGTTGAAGGAGAGATTGACTACTTCTCCAGTGTTGGTCCTTCCTAATCCTGAGGAGCAGTTTGAGCTTTACTGTGATGCTTCTGGTAAGGGGCTGGGCTGTGTGTTGATGCAGTTCGGTAGAGCAGTTGCTTTTGCTTCGAGGCAGTTGAAACTGCATGAGGAGAACTACCCGACTAATGATTTGGAGCTGGCTGCGATTGTGTTTGCTTTCAAGATTTGGAGGCATTACCTGTTCGGTTTGCAGTTTGTGGTGTTCAGTGACCACAAGAGCTTGAAGTATCTGTTTGACCAAAAGGAGTTGAACACGAGGCAGAGAAGATGGATGGAGTTCCTGAAGGATTACGACTTTGAGTTGAAGTACCATCCTGGTAAAGCCAATGTGGTAGTCGATGCTTTGAGTCGGAAATCCGGGGGCTTTCCTAGTTTGTTACTTTGTAACTTTGATGTGGTTGGGAAGTTTCGGAAGTTGGCAGTGACCACTCCGTGCGAGAGTGCACTTTTTGAGTTGGAAGCAGCAAACGTTGTGAACGAGCTGTTGGAAAAGATCAAAGAGGCGCAAGTTCAGAGAGAGTGCCTGGATTATGTGAAGAACCAAGACGGTGTGTCTTGGAATGAGGATGGACTTCTGATGTTTCAACAGAGGATTGTGGTTCCTCGAGGTCCGTTGACCGATGAGGTTATGGCAGAAGGCCATAAGGGCCAGTTTTCTATCCACCCTGGTGCTACAAAGATGTATCAAGACCTGAAGAAGAACTTCTGGTGGCCAGGCATGAAGAAAGATGTTGCTGTTTTCGTGTCCAAGTGTTTGATTTGTCAGAAAGTGAAGATCGAGCACCAGAAGTCGTCTGGTAAACTTCAACCTCTTGAGATTCCAGAGTGGAAATGGGAGAGCATTTCCATGGACTTCGTTGTGGATTTGCCGAAGACTCAGGTTGGCTGTGACTCGATTTGGGTCATTGTGGACAGATTGACGAAGTCTGGCCATTTTCTTCCAGTGAAGGTGAGCTTCACTACAGAGCAGTTGGCCGGACTTTACGTTCGCGAGATCGTGAGGCTTCACGGGCTGCCCGAAAGTATCATCAGTAATAGGGACCCGAAGTTCACATCTCGGATTCTGGGAGGCGCTGCATGGAGCTTTTGGTACACAGTTGAGACTGAGTACAGCCTATCACCCTCAGACTGATGGACAGACTGAGCGGACTATCCAGACCTTGGAGGACATGTTGCGGGCTTGCACGTTGGAGCAGGGCTCGGCATGGGATAGGTACCTTCCTTTGGTGGAGTTTTCGTATAACAACAGCTTCCATGCTAGTCTGGGCATGGCACCCTTTGAGGCGTTGTACGGTAGGAGGTGTCGTACACCTACCTGCTGGTCTGAGGTTGGAGATAAAGAGTTGTTTGGCTTGGACTTCATCCAAGATACCACCCAGCAGATCCAGATGATCAGAGAGAAGCTGAAGCAGGCGCAGAATCGCCAGAAAAGTTACTGCGATGTCAAGCATCGTCCACTGGAGTTCAGCGAGGGTGAGCACGTGTTTGTGAGACTTTCACCTGTCACCGGTGTTGGACGAGCACTCGGAGTGAGGAAGTTGAGCCCGCGATTTATTGGGCCATACCAGATCCTTGGTAGAGTAGGACCTGTTGCCTATCGACTTGCCTTGCCTCCGAACTTAGCCAACATCCACGACGTGTTTCACGTGTCTCAGCTTCGCAAGTACGTGGCGGATCCTTCGCACGTGGTGCAACCGGATGATGTGGAGGTTCGGGAGAACTTAAAGACTCCTGTCGGACCACTCAAGATTCTCGATCGTGGCGAGAAGCAGCTGAGGAGCAAGATCATTCCGATGGTCAAAGTGCAATGGTCAGGAAGAACTCCTGAGGAGTGTACCTGGGAGCGAGAGGACGAGCTTCTCCGGCAGTATCCAGAGTTTCGAGACAGGTATATTCTGATTTTGAGGACAAAATCCTTAAAAAGGTGGGGTGAATGTAAGAACCCGCACCGCTAATTAAGATAATTAATGAATTAATTGTGATAATTAGGAAATAATTCCATAATTGACCCTAATAATTATTATGAGGCTTTAATAATTATAATTAGTGGGTAAGAATGCTGAAAGTCGCTTTTCGGGAGAAAAGTGCAGATACTGGTTCTGCTAGTCGGTATAAATGCGTACCGAAAAAGTATCCCGGAAAATTATTATAAGTGCATGATAATTACTAGAATAATATGTAGGACTTGTAAAACGAGTTTCAAGTCAAAATAATGAGTTATGATGCCAGAACTGATACTGGCTATGGAAAAGCGCGTACCGGAAAGGTGCTCAGAAAAATAAAATAAAAATATGTCAAATCTTAGAAAAATGAGTAGGTTTAGATTCCAAAGTTTGGGATCAAGATATTTTGCATTGCTATTAAGGCTAATATTGCGCGCCAAGTGGCCTTGTGCCTATAAATATATCATTTGCACAAAACCCTAGGCAAACATATCAGCCTCTACGTGGGTTTTGGTGGCTGCACATGCTGTGTGCACTGTTCCATGGCTTCTTCATCTTGTTCTTGAGCTTTGAGGCCATTTTCTTCACTTTTCCTCCTTGTAAACACTTGAGAGCAACCTTGTGAGGGTGTGAGTGGATCATTGCTGCACTTCCAGCCACTGTTGGTTGAGGAGTGAGCTCAGTTTCTTGGTTTTTAGGGAAAGAGCCTTTGTGTTCTTGTTGTGTGGCTTCAAGGAGCCACATTTGGGGAGAAAGACCTTTACTTGGACTACCATCTTCGTTTCTGGGAGAAGTCAGAACCTTGGAGTTAGTTGTGAGCTCCAAGAGCACCTCCATTTTCTGTTTCAAGCCTTTGATGAGTTGTACCAACCTTGATCATGTGTTTTAATGGGTTAAAGGTATCATCTTTGCATGTAAATGGGTTAAGTAAGTAACCAACTGGAATGTTAACCTAAGTGGGTCTAAAAATGCATGCTTTAACGTGTTGAAGTGTTAAAAACGGAACATTGGAAGGATATCTTCACGAAATGCAGAAACTGCATTCTGTCGCGAAATATCCGGATATTTCGAGTGAGATATCCGGATATTAGATTTCCTGATATTTCGAGTGAGATATCCGAATATTGGATATCCTGATATTTTGAGGGAGATATCCGGATATTGGATATCCTGATATTTCGAGGGAGATATCCGGATATTGGATATCCTGATATTTCGAGGGAGATATCCGGATATTGGATATCCTGATATTTTGAGGGAGATATCCGGATATGGGATATCCTGATATGGGATATCCTGATATTTCCAGTGAGATATCCGGATATTTTGGGATTTCGAAGAACAGTAGCTTTACTGTGCATACAGTAAACAATTGGGGGGGGGGGTTTGTGGACCCTAGATTAAGGAAGTTGGTCTTCTGTAATTAATGAACTAAGTCAGAATCAAGTGATTAAGGGCTTATGGCTTGTATGGAGCCTTAAGACGTAAAACATAAAGGAAAGGCGTTGTCTTTAAGTTGTACGCTTGAGATGCATGATTATTGATATAGTATTGGTCCATAACAGATTGTGATTCTGCGGTGTTTGGACTTTGAACTGTGGACTCTTGGCTTTGGGTGTTAGCTTGCAAGGTAATCTTTCGTGTCCTCGGTTTAGCCATGTTGTGGTTCCACCATGTTCCAGGGGGATATGGTATATGCACTCTGTGTTACATGCTTTTGAAAATATGAAATGTTGATTGAACTTTACATGAAATGGCTTTTAATATGCATGTGTTGTTCCATCTTGACGGTAAGCCTGAGTATGTGGCGTCATACAATACGGTGATCCGGGGTGGATGCAAGTGGCGTCTTGCACTATATGTAGCAGATAGAAGTATTCCTGCATTTCTCTGGCCAGTAGAATAGTATTGACACACATGACATGATTATCTGCTGCATTGCATTATTTTAGAACTGATGATGATGAACTGCTTTTAAACTTATATTGCATATGTAAGTGAGCTTGGGGTGGAAGATCCTTGAGGACCCCTTGTCTTACTGAGATTTCTTGTTCAGAGATCTCACCGCACGTTTGGGGAATGCTTATTTCAGGTTCAGGTAGTATGGGGGCTGATGTCTCTGGTGGCAAGAGGCCAGAGCATGATTGATGATTATTGCATGACTGCCTTGATGATAGAATGACTGGATTAGATGTTGTTTATGTTTTCTGCACATTTATCATTATGCTGTTGATGCTGAGACTGATGTTGGGCTTTGTTGCCTTATTTGTGTGAGCATGGGGTTTGTCCATGTCACTTTATGTTAGCACTTTGAGCTGAGTTGTATAAACTGATTAGTTGGTCCGGTCTTCGTGTTGTAGTTCCGTGACTAGAGACTTATACTTAATTTATTTATTTAATGAGGTATTTCAGTTAGCTGTTTTATTGCAATTACATACAGGAAATGTTTTTATTAACTGTTAATAAACAAGTTGGTAATGATAATGGCATCGTAATTGAAAAGAAAAAGATATTCCACATTTTTAATTAAGCGCAGCTTAATACGATAGTATGATAACATTATCGGATATATACGGGGTGTTACAATCCTAGGCCATTTGGTGCCTCCTACGTGAAACTTTTCTGAGCTTCAGCGGTTGCCTTCCCTTGCCACCTTCTCCTCTCTTCATCTTGTGAGCCAAGGAGCCACTTTTCTTCATGAAACCTTCACCTAAACACCATTGTTGAGTGAGAGTTGGTCTTGTGAGGGTGTTTGCCTCATAAAAGAGTTGAGAATTGAGGATGGTTTTGCCTCATAAATTAGCAGTGTGCGGGCACTAGTTAAGCATGTTTAAGATAAGTGAATGCATAATTAACTTATGTATAAAAAGAAAAGTTTTATACATAATTTCACGTTTAATACTTTGATTGCAATTACGCTTAATACCATTTATGATGATAAGAAACCAGATGCTTACGGGGTGTTACAATTATTTAGCTGAATCACATGTGAAGCATATGCTATATATTTTCAGAGTTGCGAAACATGGAATACGTCATATAGATTTTCCAACTGCGAAGGTAAATCTAGGACTCAACTTTCTCACTCCAAGAGTTCGTCCCACACCAGTCACTGGCGACAATCTCACCAAGATATGCTCCAGTGGTTTCCTGCTCAAAATCTATACCAAATAACTCATCTCAAACCTCAAACCAACATGTAGGAGCCCTACACCTCTGGCTATATAATGCCTCGTATGAAGCCATGCCCAAGCTAGCATGAAAATTGTTACTATACGAAAATCCCACTGGTGGAAGGTACTTGCCCATCCGGTGCCCTACTCCAAAGTACAAGCTCTCAGCATATCGTCCAGCGTCTGAATGGTCCTCTCAACTTGACCATATGTCTAAGGATGATAAGCCATAATCAGTCTCAAATGAGTGCCAAAAATTCTCTACAATACACCCGAAAATGAGAGATGAGCTTCAAGTCCCAAACACTAACAATGCTCTTAGGCACCCCATGAAGTCTCATTATTACTCTAACATAAAGATGAGCTAACTTCTCAGTAGAGAAGTCCACCCTTACTGGCAGAAATAGGAAGACTTAGTTAGTCTATCTACAATCACCAATATAGAGTCATGTCCGGCCTGAGTTTTTGTTAATCCAACTACGAAATCAATAAATCACTCTCATTTTTGTTAAAAAATATCAAGAGATTGAAGTAGACCAGAAGGCTTTTGATGCTCAATTTTTACCTTCTGACATATCATACATTAGGAAACATAATCCGCAATATCATTTTTTATACTAGGCCATGCAATTTTATTTCTGAATCTTTTTTTTGGTAAACTTATTTATGAATCTTACTTATATTTAATGACTTTCATTTATTAGTTATGTGAAGGATCAATAATTAAAAGGGATAGGTTATTCTACCTACTCCCAATTTACATACATTTCCCTTTCTTTCCCCTTGCTTCCTTTACATCCTTTCACTCTCTTCCACTTTCTCTCGGTCGATTTGTGTAATTTACACTCTGAATTTATATTTGAATCTAAATCCAACCAATGATTAATGGAATGATAATTCTGTTGGATGAATATAATTTTCAAAATTCCTTGAATCTGATATAATCGAACATGACAGAAATCACAAAACTAGAAAAAATGAAAGCCACGAAGAACCCATTCCTTTGAATTAATCCACAATTACAATAACGTTTCTATTTTGCTGTTGAAATTTGAAATTGAATTAACTTATCTCTTTCTTCTTCTTATCTTATTTTTCACCTTTAAATGGGGAAAGGATCTATGTTCTCCTTATGTTATGCCGAACAACAGACATACCTGATCCCATAACATACGACATCTGGATTTGTTTCTTCTTGACACACCTTTTCAATTTTTTATGTAAATGCTCATAACAATGGCGGCTGAGTTTGATGAATTGAGAAAAAAGCTTGCACCTTTTTTTGATGTTGAAGCGCCATTGAAGAGAGAGAAAGAGGAGGAGAGAAAGATTAAAATCACGATTAGGTGATTTCAATTTTGAAGTAAAAATCACCTAATCTTGGTTTAATTAGGTCCTCTTCATCGCAGGGGAGGAGAGAATAAGGGTGGAGTTAGAGAGAGAAAGTGAGAAAAGAGTAAAAGAGTTTTATTTATCTTTTCAATCTGAACTGTTAGATGAGATCGTAATCCAACGATGTTGAGAGAGGTAGGCAAAGATAGGTAAATTGGGAGTAGGTAGAATAACTTATCCCTTAATACTGTGAAAAATTATAAGGTTAACAGTTATCAGGGTAGAGAAAAGTGAGATTAGTAATTAATTTTTAGGAAGGAGAAAGATTTGATAATTTAATTATTGAACGTCTTAGTTATTAAAATAGATTGATAAAAGAAAAAAAGTGGACTTTTTAATGTTTATAAACATTGAAAGGTGTCAACCATCTTTTGAGTTGAAGTTTCAGTCTTCTCTCCGTGTGATTGATCAAAATTAAAAGTTACTTAAAATTCATATTATTTTATAATTTAATATTAACTATTTTTTTGTATAGAATTTAATATTAACTATTCATACAACATATGGTCGTAATTTATCTATATAGCTGATTGCATATAATAGGTAAAAACTTATAGCTGTTCGTTATTACATATTTTCAAGTAATTAACTAAATTTTGAGAAGGAAGGAAGAAAATTTATTAACTTCTCAGTTTTAGAGAAGCCTTTTTCTGAGTATTTTATAAAACGGGTAGGAAAGTGCTGTTAGAAATCGATGAATTACATTTTTTATATATATACAAACTGGTGTTTGAAATACTGGATCTAACTGGTTCGATTTCATGTTTGAGTCTCTTCATTTTCTCCAAAAGTTGTGACTTTCATAAATTGAATCCACCCTAATATTGTCATTTGATTAAGCTTGTACTAATTGTATTATACTTATCATAATTTTTCAAGAAATAATGACAAAGTGTAACCAATATAATTAAGTTAATGCTTCATATATACAATATTTTTCTTATTCCTTTTCTCTCTTTAAACTTTGAGAAAGTGAACATCAATATAAAAAAATAACTTTATTACAAATTAACATAAAATATTGCAAATCGAAATATAGATTTACCTTAAAGCAGTCCTAAAATTCATTTTCTTTTACAGTGTGGCATTGGCTAAGCCTCAAAGAAGTAACTTATAATATAAAATAAGGGAAAAATGTTTGTCATTTTAAATGATACAACTTGTATCATTTCACTCTCACAAAGAGGTGAGACCACACCTTTATTTTTTTCTGTTAACTCTCTCTCCTCTTTTATCTATCTCTTTCTCTCACTTGAAATGACACAATTTTATATCTTTTAAAATGATACACATTTTTCCTATAAAATAATTATAGTACAAGCCACATAAAGAATGTGCACCATAGTGTAAGCGAAACAGCGGCACAGGAGTAAGTTGCTAACATGATAACTGAGCATTCACTCTCACCAACTCCAAATAATTGAGTAAACGTACCTGGCACAGTCATTAAATACATATATTTTGCAGTAAGTCCAAAGGAAAAATGTTAAGATTTGTAGTGACAGAAAGTGAATAATTATGAGAGAGGATATTCTTATTACCAAAAATTTTCACTACCAACTTACTACCAATCTAATCATCATTGAATTAAAGAGAGAGAATGCTAAAAAGTTTATGAAGAGAGAGAAAATGTTGATCCAATGGTGATTAGATAAATACTAAGTTGACAGTGGAATATTTTGGTTGTAAGAATATCCCTCCTCGAGTTATATATCCTCGAGTTATATATGGATATGAAGTTGTTATGGGATTTTTTGTTTGATAAGGTGGAATGATGTGTTGATGCATGGGCCAGGATAGAGCAATTGGCATGGATGAACCAGATCTCTTAAGAGGTTGGTCTAATGGTGAATTTTGCTTGTGTTAAAGATCCCTAATGTAATATCCAAAAAAAAAAAGATCCCTAATGCAAATTTAGGTGTATAGGCCATGACCAATGGGTTTAATCAAACCAATCACATCAATCAAGTGAGTTTGATATCATGTCTTAACACAAAACTTTAAGGACATGGGTTATCGTAGTAATTATATACAACTCATTTAGTCCATTAGCAATCAATTTGAGACTTCATTAGATTTGAATATACTAACATTATTTATGCATACTACATATATATCATGAACAGATATTTGAAGACAAATTAATAAGTGTGCATACGGAACATATAAATTTTCAAAGTGAATATATTATTTACCATTTGTTTACTGGGAATAATTTGTTCAGTCATAATTAATAATGGTCAACTTACTTATATTTACCGCAGGTGGAAGGGCAAATTGAAGAAGTAAAAGAAATTGATACAAAGGATCAGGGTGGATCAAGCCAAAATGAATGGCACCCTTAACAATGCCTATTCCTATTGCTGGCAAGGCAATGAATCTAACCGAAGTAATGCCAACAATAAGTGGAAGCTGCTTTCTTATTCCTTTTAAACCTGAAAAAAGCATCACATTCATATTCATATGTAACTACTAAATTGAACTCAACCAAAGAGATTAATGACAAATTTGAAAAATTCATTTCATTGACTTACCCTTAATTAGATTTGCCCCAACTAATAAGGTCATTGCTGGAATGCCTGCATCTCTGAATATAAGGGAAAACAAAAACAAAAACAAAAAATACAATCAAATAAAGAATTAACGTTTCTCTTGTGACATAGAATAAAGTTATTTTCTATAACTCTAAAACGAATTCGTTTTGAAAATTTAAGAAGAAAAAAAATGTAGGGTAATTTAGTAAAATTACATGATTTAAAAGGAAAGTAAAATAAGTAAGGGAAATGCATTTGTCATATTACATGACAAATGAATAGTTATTATATTAAGAAAAAGACAACTTATATAATATTAAAGAAGTGAAAGGACACATAACAACTATTCATTTATCATGTAACATGACAAATGCATTTCCTAATAAATAATTTCCTAAATCCCCAAAATAATATTATTTTAAATTTGCAGGAGATAATTTTTATCATATTGCAGTTGAATAACTTTTCCCATCAAATAAAGTAGGATTTTATAATTCTCATTTAACATGAGAATTGCAATCTTCCTACACACCCTTCGATTTCCGTGCTGATGTGGGTCCTACACATAATTTTTTCTAACATATAGGTCCCACGTACTTTTTATCTCTACAACATGAGATTTCAATCCTCATGTTGCATGAGAATTATAAAACCCAATAAAGTATCTTTAAGCTTTTTTTTAATACTTTTTTGTTAATCTAGTAATCAAACGTGGGTGCAGAGGATTGAGGTTACTTACCCAAGCATGACTACAGAGTCCTGAACCACATGGAGAGGAGCATTGTTACCAACTAATAGTTTTCGAAATTGAGGGACTATACCAATTGTTAAACCAACAATCTGCATACACATAAGGAGAAGAGGAAATATCCTTGTTGAGAAGAAGTAATAAAGTTTCAATGTAACTTGATTGTCATAAGCAGCATCTAATATGGTTAACATATCTACATATATATAAAGTGTTGTAATACGCAGATTTTAGAGTTGAACATGAGACTATTAGAGTGTTGTAATTTTGGATACCAAAAAAACAAAAAAAAAGTGTTGTAATTTTTATATAGCATACCTCATTCGAAACTTAGTTCCCACTCTATGGAATGAGTTGAATGAAAATAATAAGAAGGCTACTGAGAAAAATAAAAGAATTTTTTTATGTACCGTTGCAATCGTGGCAGGTGCAAATAGTACCTTCAGGTTGATCTTTTCAGCTAATATTTTCAGCTGTTTCATAATCTTTTCCTTTTTGGGTACCTGTAAAACTCTTGAAAATGTAAGATCATAACCTCTATTGATTTTTTACGTCATTTTAACAGGAACAGTGCTTCTCAACTTGATAAAACATTTTGCATATAGGTAATGTGCCAAGCGGGTCGAAGGGAAACTCGTGGGGAGAGATCACTATTAATGGATTAAGCTAAACCAACCACATCAAATCAGTCCGACACTATATCTCAACCTAGAAACCTTAAGACATTAGGTTGATAGGTCCTCCACTTATATATATTTCACTTAGTCCATTAACAATCAATGTGGAATTCATTACACTTGAGTATTCCAACAATCTCACTCTCAAATGTGAAACCCAATATTGTTATGTTTCTCCCAACTTTGAGTACCCAAGGGCCCAGGTACTCAACCTCCTCTAGTCAATCACCAGGCTAGCTTGAGCCCAACCAGACTCTAATACCATTGTCAGGCTGATCCAAGGAGAGCCCGTGGTGGGAGGCCATTACCAATGGGTTAAACTAAACCAATTACATCAAGTGGGTCTGATACCATGTCTCAACCTAAAACCTTAAAGCATTATGTTCATGGAATTCCCCACTTATATCCATTTCACTTAGCTCATTACCAATTAATTGTTGGGAACTCAGTTCCCTTAAACTCAGCTAGGAAGCCTTTTGTGCGGAAGTCAATTAACAAGATCCGGAGCTCGGATCTCAGCAGTACCTCGGCCTGAATATCACCAGGTCGGCAGCGCAGCGGAAAAATAAAAAACAGATAAGAGAGAGAAAAAAAAGAACACAACCAGATTTTAACGTGGGAAAACCTTCTCCAATGAAGAAGTAAAAACCACGGGACCTAGTCCAGATCAAAAATCCACTATGAAATAATGGTTACAAAGAATCAAATGCACCAATGTGGTGGTTAACTCAACCTCTCCAACAATAGTATAATCAAACTACCCTAGAGATATTTCTCTCAAACTCTCCCTAGAGATCTCTCAAATGCAAAGCATGAAGTTTTGCTCAAACAATCAAAAAGTTTTCTCTTAAAATTTCTCTCAAACAAAATCCTCTTATATGACCTAGCCTCCACCCCAACTAATGAGTATTTATAGGAGTGGAAATTAGGGTTAGGGGTATTTTAGGAAAATCCCTCAAATGGGCTTAGCATTGAAGGAGGGTCCAACAAATCTCCCCCTCCGACTTCAATGCGTCAGCATCAACATCAACCCGGCTCCTTCTCAGCAGTCCTCAAATTTTCTTGCTGGAACCGGCTTCGTCATCATGTCGGACCAATTTTGGTCAGTGTGCACCTTGACGAGTTCGAGCTCTCCACCTTCCACCACATCCCGGATCCAATGATACCTCACATCAATGTGCTTAGTGCGAGAGTGATAGGTCGGATTCTTCGCAAGATGGATTGCGCTTTGATTGTCACAACCTAGCTCGTACTTGTCTTGTTCATGGCCGAGTTCCATGAGGAACTTCTTCATCCACAACATCTCTTTGCTAGCCTCAGTTGCAGCAATGTACTCAGCCTCAGTTGTCGAAAGTGAAACACATTTCTGAAGTCTTGATTGCCAAGAGACAGCTCCTCCGGCAAATCTCATCATGTATCCCGTCGTCGACTTCCTCGAGTCGAAATCTCCCCCTAAATCAGAATCCGAGTAGCCTTGCAACTCGGCTTTTCCTTCTCCAAATCGGAGACATAAGTTGGTGGTACCTCGGAGATACTTGAAGATCCACTTCACTGCTTCCCAGTGCTCTTTGCCGGGGTTTGAAAAATACCGGCTTACCATTCCAACAACATATGCCAAGTCGGGTCTAGTGCAAACCATTGCATACATCAAGCTTCCGACGGCGGATTGGTACGGGACCTTCAACATCTCATCTTTGTCTTCATCATATCTCAGACATTGCTCCTAGTTCAACTTTATGTGTCCGGCTAGGGGGTGTTCACTGTTTTGGCTTTGTCCATGCTGAATCTCTTCAAAATCTTCTCAATATACTTCTCTTGACTTAGCCACAGTAGCTTCTTTTGTCTATCTCGGATAATCTTGATTCCGAGTATTTGCTTTG
The DNA here is from genome assembly GCA_032173675.1 of Gastrolobium villosum. Lineage (NCBI taxonomy): Eukaryota > Viridiplantae > Streptophyta > Magnoliopsida > Fabales > Fabaceae > Gastrolobium > Gastrolobium villosum. The sequence continues at coordinate 67,397 of JAVKPL010006862.1, forward strand.
CAGGGCCGAGGTCCTTCATCGCGAAGGACGAGCTTAACGCCTTCTTCAGGGCGGCTATCCTCGATTTGTCTTTCCCTACAATAAGCATGTCGTCAACATATAACAACAAGATCAAAAAATCTCCGGCCTCATACCTCTTCACAAATATGCAGTGGTCGGCTTCTATCTTTTCAGACTTGTGATCAGTCATGAATGATTCAAATTTCTTGTACCACTGCCGAGGTGCTTGCTTCAAGCCATAGAGGCTCTTCTTCAATCGACATACCAAGTCTGGAGCTTGGAACCCCTCAGGTTGTTCCATATAAATCTCTTCTTCTAAATCACCGTGAAGGAATGTCGTCTTCACGTCCATTTGTTCTACCTCGAGTTCCATCGAAGCTGCCATAGCTAACACGGTTCGGACCGAGGTCATTTTCACCACAGGAGAAAAAATCTCCTCAAAGTATACTCCTTTCTTCTGATTGCAGCCTTTCACCACAATCCGGGCTTTGTATCTCGGCTTTTGCCCGTTCTCTTCATTCTTAATCTTGTACACCCATTTATTTTTCAGAGCTCTTCTTCCTTCTGGCAACTCAGTCATCTCATAAGTCTGATTCTCATGTAAAGACTTCATCTCGTCTTGCATTACCTTTTCCCATTCTTCTTTCTCTGAGCTCGTCACAGCCTCATCATAACTCCGAGACTCACCGTCTTCAGCTACAACGGTGTATTCATCAGATGGGTATCTTGTAGAGGGTCTTCTTTCTCGAGTTGGATATCTCGGCTGCTCTTCAGCTTGAGAACCCGGTTCATCATTCTCATCCCGGATCTCATCTTCAACTCGGACTTCATCATCAGCTTGTTGATCATCAATTTCATTATTTTCTTGATTTTCTCCCCCTGCTTCAGCTCGGACAGGAGGGATAGGTTCTTCACGTCTGACAGAAACCCGGACTTTGGGCTTCGAGATGTCATGAATGGTCTCTTCTTCATGAAAGATCACATCTCAGCTTCTTACGATCTTCTTATTGATTGGATCCCAAAGTCGGAACTCGAACTCACAGCTCGAAGAACCAAGATAGATGCATTCTTTAGTCTTTGCATCAAGTTTTGCCCTTTCATCTTTAGGGATATGCACGAAAGCTCGGCATCCAAAAACCTTTAATTGATTATAGGCCGCTTTCCGACCTGTCCAGACTTCTTCTGGAATTTCTCCTTCAAGTGGCCGTGATAGTGAGAGGTTGATCAAGTCAACAGCAGTTTTGACGGCCTCTCCCCATAATGATTTCGGCAATCCAGCATTGGATAGCATACTTCGGACCTTCTCTTCAATGGTCCTGTTCATCTTTTCAGCAAGTCCATTCAATTGTGGAGTCTTGGGGGGCGTCTTCTCAAGTCGGATCCCGGCCTCTCTACAATACTCACCACCATTGTCAGATCTGACCACCTTCAATTTCTTTCCAGTCTCCCTTTCAACCATAGCATGGAATTCTTTAAAGGATTGGACTACCTGGTCTTTAGACTTCAACAAATAAACCCACACTTTGCGGTAATGGTCATCAATAAATGAAACAAAATACTGAGCTCCTCCAAGAGATCTTTCAGACATGGAGCAAACATCAGTATGGACGAGGTCAAGAATATACCTGCGTCTTCTGGGCTGATCCGGCTTCACAAAAGAAATCTGGTGCTGCTTTCCAGCTAGGCAATGCGTGCAACTCTCCAACGCTTGGCCTTTCAACCCGGTCAATAATCCTTTCTTGTGAAGGATATGGAGCCCTTTCACGCTCATGTGGCCGAGGCGCTTGTGCCATAACTCCAAGCTCAGTTCATCTCGGACAGAATTGGCTTCTCCGCCATTGATCCTTCCTTGCATCACGTACAAGGAACTTCTTTCTTTTCTTGGGCCATGACCAAGTTTCCCTTGGCCAGCTTCCATCTAACACTACCGAAGTAGTTCACTAACCCGACATCATCAAGTTTGCCTACCGAGATTAGATTCAATCGCATGTCAGGAACATGCCTTACATCTTTCAACACAAGTCGGCATCCGACATCTGTGGTCAGAGTTACATCACCGACACCAACAATTTTGCTCGTCACCTGATTTCCCATCTTCACGACTCCAAAATCACCACCTCGGTAAGAAGAGAAAAAACCTTTGTGTGGAGTAACGTGGAAGGAGGCACCAGAATCAACAACCCAGGTGCAATCATCATATGCAACATTCAATTAACTATCCTCACCAAGGAGGAATATCTAAGCATTAGGAGTGGCAGCCACCGCAGTAGTGCTCTTGTCTTCCCTCTTCTTGGGAATAATCTGATCCGGCTTTACAGAGCCGTTCATCTCATTATTCTGCAGGGTCCAGCAGTCCGGCTTCTTATGACCTGTCTTTCCACAGTAAAAGCATTTCAATTCATATCTCGGCTTTGACCGACCTCTGGACTTTCCTCTTCTATCACGATCTCGATCCCGGCTTTTGCTTCTACCCCGGGAGTCAGATTTCCCTTTATTCTCAGCAACGTTGGCCTCAGACGTGCTCGAACTACCTCGTTCTTTTCTTCTGGATTCTTCGCCAGGAGGCTGTCTATCACGACATCCATCTTCAACTTTCCATCTGAAGTCGAATTATTCAAAGTCACCAACAGAGTACCCCAGCTTTCTGGTAGCGAGCTAAACAGCAGCAATGCCTGCAATTCTTCGTCAATTTTCATATCAGCTTTTGACAGCTGATTCACAATACCTTTATAGGTGTTGAGGTGTTCTATCATGCTCATGCCGTCCTTGTATTCCGGTTTCACAAGTCGGCGAACCAGGTGTGCATTATTCCTGGGAGTCTTCTTCTGAATCAAGGATTCCAACTTCGTCCACAATTCATACGCGTTGTGAACTCGGACACGTGCTCAAAGAGGCTCTTGTCAATATATTTTCTGATCGTAGCTACCGCCTTACGACTCAGAATCTCCCACTCCTTGTCGGTTTTACCTGCCGATCTCTCATCAAGGATAATAGGCTCATGCAAATCTTTGCAGTAGAGATGATGTTCCATCATCGGTTTCCAATACGTGAAATTGTCTGCGGTCAGCTTGAACATATCTCCATCATGGGTTATGCCACTGGTCTCCATCTCGTCTCTCTCAAAACCCGTCGAACCCGGGCTTTGATACCACTGTTGGGAACCCGGTTCCCTCAAACTCGGCTAGGAAGCCTTTTGTGCGGAAGTCAATCAACAAGATCAAGAGCTCGGATCTCGACAGTACCTCGGCCTGAATATCACTAGATCGGCAGCGCAGCGGAAAAATCAAAATCAGATAAGAGAGAGAAGAAGAACACAACCAGATTTTAACGTGGGAAAACTTTCTCCAATGAAGAAGTAAAAACCATGGGACGTAGTCCAGATCAAAAATCCACTATGAAATAATGGTTACAAGAATCAAATGCACCAATGTGGTGGTTAACACAACCTCTCCAACAATGGTGATAATCAAACTACCCTAGAGATGTTTCTCTCAAACTCTCCCTAGAGATCTCTCAAATGCAAAGCATGAAGCTTTGCTCAAACAATTAAAAAGTTTTCTCTCAAAATTTCTCTCAAACAAAATCCTCTCATATGACCTAGCCTCCACCCCAACTAATGAGTATTTATAGGAGGTGGAAATTAGGGTTAGGGGTATTTTAGGAAAACCCCTCAAATGGACTTAGCATTGAAGGAAGGCCCAACATTAATATGAAATTCATCGCATTTAAATATTCAACATAATACATAAGGCGCCAATCATTATTATGTATTGCATTCGGAATTTAACATGAAAGATCTGTTAGTTGTGAATTTGTGATGCCATAACACAAAAAATACACTAACCGACGAATTGGAATTAATAAGGGGAACACTTGTTCTAAAAAAATATAACAATATTATGAAATTCAACAACCAACAAATGGAGTCTTAAAAATCCTTTTACGTAGTGTCAAATAATTATCTTAAAAATTAATTAAAATAAAAAATCATAAAATTCTGTAAAAAAAATATAAGCCTAAAATTTCAAATACGATTTACGCATGCACGATTCTGAGTCGACTTTTGGTGAATCATCATTTCCTAAGAAAAGATTCGCACTCAGATTTGCTTCCTCTTCATAGTGGCGGACTCAGAAAAATTTGTTTATATCCGCACATTTAGTGTCGTTGCCCCCAAAATTTTTTTGTTGTAAAGAAAATGTAAATCAACGTTTGAACCCGCTCATAATCTAGTTACTTCCATAACAAGTTGCGTACAATAGTTTGACCAATTATTTCCCCTCTAAATCTTATCAATCCTCCAAAACAAATATGATAATATACTACAGTACATCCATACATCATCATTCTATTTTATAATGATGAATAAAAAAGTCAACACTACATGTACAGAAGGCAAGCAAAATTACAATGAAGGCCTTGTCTCTATATATTAACTTATTTAAGAATGTCAGACCTGCAATCAATCCTCTTTTTTTATAAAAATGAAAAAGGAAACAAAGGATGAAGAGAGCATGAGAATGAGTACGTGACAGAGGAGGAAGAATAAGTTTTCTCTCTAATCAATTTGCGTTGCTACATTGTTTTAATCATATCCGTACGTTGCCACGTTGCTAACTAATATAAGAATAAATATCTTTTTCGGTCCTTAACAAAAAATTTGATCCCCACTTTAGTCCATTATAAAAAAAATTAGTCACCCGGTCCCTATGAAATTCAAAGTGGGCCTATTTTGGTCTTTTTGAGAGACTAATGTAGGTTTTTTTTGAATTTGTGAGGGACCACGATTTTAACTAAATTGACCTACTTTAAAAATTTTAGGGACCTCGAGACTATTTTTTTTTTTAAAAAAAAAAAATGGAGACCATATTTTTTGTTAGGGACTTAAAAGGATATTTACTCCTAATATATATATATTGAATCAAGAGACAAATACAGATATGCAATCAAAAAAAAGAAGAAAAAACTGAAATTAAATTTTATGTCCGCACTTTGGGGCATTTACCTGTAGGTGGGTCCACCACTGTCTTCAATGGTATCAACCACTATTATAAAATATTTATTTTGTTGTGTTCTTGGCAAACCCCAAGATAAAAACAATTAAGGGAGATATCCTTTTATGTTGCAATTAGAATATGTACATGCATATATAAACTTGCCCTTGGTTTTAGTCACATAACCCCCCTCCTTCTACAGATCGAGTCACATTACGCGTAAGTAGCAACGCAGGTGGTGTTTCTTCTGGTATTATTTTTAAGGTATGTTGCTTCTGGTATTACATCAGCAAATTCCTTATGCAAGGGTAAAATCGGTGAACGCAACTTTTTGATTCGCTTGGCATGTTCACTTGTATTTGATTTTGTAGAGTAACAAGAGACGAAAGGAACATTGGAAAGTCTGTGTGACATAACAACACAACGGAAGCTATATTATACATTTCAACCCAAAAACTTAAGCTATTTGGTGAGGGTCTTCTTAATGATTTATATTATACTCTAACATGCCCCCTCACACAAGAGTCCATTGTGTTTGAAGGACGGATAATGCACCGTCCCATCTACATATGCTAATAAATTCCATAAAATTTAATTAATTAATAATTAAATGGGGGTGATGAGGATCGAACCCGTGATACCGAGACTCTGATATCATGAAGAGTAATAAAAGACGAAAGGAATATTCGAATAAATTTGTGTGACGTAATAGACAACAGAGACTATATTATATATAGATCCGCATTTATATCCCTCTTGACAGCTAGGGACTCAACAAAATCCGCATAAAAGATCTTCTTTTTTGGTTGCAAGATCTTCTTCTTTTTGGATAACCATAAAAGATCTTCTACGTCTCTAGATTCTCATTTTCTCACTCTCCATCGGATTCATCACAAACAAAGATCTCGTTGTAGACTAAAGCTTCCACAAGCATCACAATATGCCGATTTGGACCATATGCAACAAAATGCCTGATTGTCTGACATTTGTAGCACCTCTTGGGTTTTGCTATCCCATGCTACATCCGCTACTACTATGCCCCTCCTTGAAAATAGGTTTGGAATATTCTCTTACCTATCAGTAGTGTTAAACTTGGAGTTGTTATTGGTTTGAAAAATCAAACCTGAAATTTGAAATTGCTCTCTTTTCTCTTACACTTCTCTTCTACCTTCAAAGAAAATTCACACACATCATCTTAACTCCAATATTGGTACATTAAAATAACATTAGAGATTTTAGTCCGCAATCCTCTAGGTATCAAGCAACCATTTGTTCATCTTACTCAAAAACATTGCAAAGCATCCTCAAGTGATCAAACTCATTGGTATATTACTCAACCATTAAATCTCATTGTTTGATGTTGTAATATTCGATAAATGCTTCATGCCTGTAATGATGAGGCATTAAATTTTTTCGCAATATTTTCTTCATCTTGTCCCATCTCATAACCTTCGACTTCCCTTCTCTAGCACATTGCCTTTTAACATGTTCCCACCATATCAAAGCATGCTTTATTAATCTGATTGCTTATACTTTAATCTTGAGGTGTTTAGTTAGATCTATAATGTAAAACATCCTCTTGATTATACATAAATAGTCAATTTTTTTTGGAGATATTCCAATCGTTTCATTGCTTCGCAACTAATCCGATTCGGTGCGGGTCTTAGGATTAAGGCTTTAAACCTCTTCAAAAGATGGTGCTAGGGATGATCGAACAAATGCTCTCACCCTCCACCTGCTCAGTTCCCCGGTGCCAACTAAGCTACCATCATTTCTTATACACGAACTGTCAATGAAATAATTAGGATGATTCTAGCCCTCAAGCTCAAGAAACTTAATCTCCATCTCTCGATGTTTGGAAAATAGGTCCAACTCCACGTTGTATTCCTCAATTCCATCATCCTTTCAAAATTGCAAAGGGATTGATGTCTCACCTTTCTTCATTAGATGCATCTCCAAATTCCATCTCATATTCAGTTTGAAAGCACAATTATGGCTATGCAAGTTAATATAACCCAACTGTTCAAACACTACAAGCCCATTAACTAAATCAAGGCCATTAACTTCAAAGCCTACTACCATCTCAGCAAATAATGTACGTGACCAAGTTTACTAATTGATTTCAGAATACAGAAGTCCTCGTCAGATGCGTTACATGCATGGCCATCTAATCACAATAGATTACCAGAAGTCTGTTAGATTCATTAGTCTGTTATCTAAGTAGTTAGATAATCTGCTATCCTTTTTCTTGCTGAGGCTATTGTATATATATATATACGATCTTTCAGAGTATTATAAAGTATCTTATCAATCTAATCTGAGAAAATTCATTTTTCGCTTCCAGTGGCTTCTCTGATTTCTGTTATGGTATCAGAGCTTCAAAGGCTCTGATATTCGCTTCAGATAATCCATCTTCTTTCTTTTCTCAACAGACATGGCTAATCAAGAACAACTCACAAATCCATCTCATCCAATTTTCCTTCACCCAAACAAAAATCCATCACAAGTTCTTATGATATCAGTTCTTAATGGTCACAATTACCACTCATGGTTTCGATCTTTCACTACGACATTTTTTTCCAAAAACAAGCTAAACTTCATCAACAAAAATGCAGAAATCCCAAAAGAATAAGATCCTGAGTTTCAAGCATAGGATCGCTGCAATATGATGGTTTTGGGTTGGATTCACAAATCCATCCCAGAAACCATTGCACAGTCTATATTGTGGATTGAAAGTGCTTCAGCTGCATGGAACGACCACCATGATAGATTTTTAGAATTTCTGATGTACAGGAAGATATATGTAGATTGCAACAAGGTGATAAATCTGTGTCATAATTTTGTACTCATCTTAAAACTCTATGGGATGAGTTGAACAACTTGAAACCATTTCCTAATCCGGTGATTCCCTGTGAATGTGGCGCGATAACTCAAATGAGGATATATCGTGAACTAGACCACACTATAAGATTTTTTAGAGGATTGAATGAGCAGTATGCTCAGGCACGAGCACAGATTATGATGATGAAGCCAATGCCTAATGTTGTTAAGGCCTTCGCCCTGGTGATTCAACAGGAACAGCAGTTTCATTCAGAGGATCATCAGAACCTTACTCAAGCTCTAGTTGTTGTCAATGGTCCAGGTTTTCATAGAGGTAATTATGATAATGGATGTGGAGGTCGCAACTTCAGAGGATGAGTAGGATGTGGAAGTGGTTATGCTTGTAGAGGATCTATGAAGCTTTGTACACACTGCAATAGAATGAATCACACCATCGGGACATGTTATCTTCTCCATGGCTTTCCACCCAGTTACAAACGAAACAATGTGAACAACGTATCCATAGCTCTATAAACAAGCTCCTACAATGAACATGATCCAAGATCAATACCAACAAATCCTAACTCTTTTGCAGAATCCATCTAATTCTGACATTAATACACTTACACATACAACAAACTCTGCACTTGTCTCTAATTCAATTTCTGGAAATATGCAAACATGTATTGATGTAGTTGAATGGATCATCAATACAGGTGAAACCAACCATATTACTTGCATCATTTCTCAATTCTCATCTTATCGTAGTATTAAACCTATTACCATTTCATTACCCAATGACACCACTGTTATAACTTCTATTTCTGGCACTGTACATATTAATTCCTCACTAGTTCTCACTAATGTGTTTTATGTTCCAGAATTTAGACTTAACCTTCTTTCGGTGTCTAAACTCTTATGTTCTAGTAAATATTATCTTATCTTTAATAAATCTTGTTGTTTTATTCAACAGAAAAACTCCAATTGCCAGATGATGATTGGTTTTGCTGAGCAACACGGAGGACTATATATGGTAAAGAATAAAGCAAGATTAGTTCAAGAAAATAAAGCAGTGATTGTCCAAACTAGTAGCTGCAATGTATTGGCTGGTTCTAATAATAGTTGTAAGATTTCAAAGGTTGTCAATATTGTTTTGTCTGATGTATCTCTCTTGTGGCATCGACGATTAGGACAGATTTCAAGAAAGGTTTCACAATGTATTTCTTTATAATTTCCATTTGTAACTGCAACTCATTTTGAGCCTTATGAAGTCTGTCATCTAGCAAAACAACACAGGCTATCATTTCGTTTAAGTGAAACAAACAATAGCATGATATTTGAGGTTTTACATGCAGATATATGGGGTCCTTACTCCAACAGTTCAATTCACAGCCATAGGTATTTTCTCCCCTTAGTTGATGATTATTCACGTTTCACCTGGATACTTTTGATGAAATGTAAATCAGAAACTAGAAAGTAACTTCAAAACTTTATCACCTTCGTGCAAATTCAATTATGTGTAAATGTTAAAACTATACATTCAGACAATGAGCTCAATTCATCATGCCAGACTTTTATACTTCAAAAGGAAATTTACACCAACGTAGTTGCGTGGAGACTCCACAACAAAATGGAATAGTTGAAAGAAAACACCAACATGTATTAAATATGGCACAGGCTCTCTTTTCAAGCTCATTTTCCCACTGATCTGTGGTGTTATGCTGTGACACATGCGGTTCACTTGATCAATCACATTAGCACACCTACACTCAATAATATGACCCCATATGATTTGCTATATGGTCAGCCTCCACCTCTGATACATCTTCGTGTCTTTGGATGTCTAGCCTTTGCATCAACACTTACTTCCCATTGGAATATATTTTGTCCAAGAGCACATAAAGCAGTATGCTTGGGATACTGAGAAGGAATTAAAGGTTATATACTTTATGACCTTGCATCTAGAGAAATTTTTATATCTAGAAATGTGATTTTTTATGAAACTCACTTCCCTTTTACCTATTCACCAACCCACCAAACCTCTAATACATCTTCTAATACAAACTTTGCATTGGATCACTACCAAACTTCTCCACCCGTTGATTTTGAAAACCCTTTAAATCAATTACCCACCACTATTAATCTACCCAACCACCAAATACTCAACTAAAAACTGACGTCCTTGGCCAAGACACTGTCCCAAACATAACATCTATTGATATCCCACCAAATACCCACCAACTACAAATTGATGTCCCAATTACTATACAAGATATTGCCACTACTCAACAGTCCACTTCCTCACACGATGATCAACATGATGCAATTAATATTCGAAGATCTTCACGTCTTCGCACTACTCCAATATATCTTGCTAACTACCACTATAGTCTTTTCACTGCTCACATTGATCTATCATGTCCAAGTAATTCTCCCATTTTTTCTGTTACCTTTTCTTTATCCAGTGTGTTATCTTATTCATCATGTGCTCCTTCATACAAAACTTTTTGCCTTAATGTCATAACACAGAACCACGTCATTTTTCTGAAGCTTTCAAGTCTCCACAATGGAGACAAGCAATAGATGTTGAATTGTGTGCCTTAGGCAAAAACAATACGCGGATTATTGTTGATCTTCCACCAAGAAAGACTCCCATAGGTTCCAAATGGGTATACAAAGTTAAATACCGCTTAAATGGAGAGGTTGAGAGTTATAAAGCTCGCCTAATAGCTAAAGGATTCACTTAACAAGAAGGAGTGGATTTTTTGAGACATTCTCACCTATTAATAAACTTACATCGGATCGAGCTGTAGCAGCTGCACATGGCTGGCTTCTTAAACAATTAGATGTGGACAATGCATTCCTTCACGGTGATCTACGTGAAGAAGTATATATGTCCATCCCGTAAGGTATGCAAACTTCAAAGCCTAATCAAGCATGTTAGTTGAACAAGTCCTTATATGGACTTAAACAAGCCAGTCGTCAACGACATAGTAAGCTATCAGAAGCTCTCATTTCGCTGGGATACATTCAAGGAGAGGCTGACCGCTCTATGCTCTCTTGTCAGACATCCACTTCATTCATAATTTTACTGGTTTATGTGGATGATGTTGTACTCTCTGGCAAGTCTCCTTTAAAAATCACTCGTTTGAAAACATTTCTCATGACAAGTTTTGAATAAAAGATCTCGGTCCTCTCCATTATTTCTTAGGACTCGAAGTTTCTCATACCTCTCCTAGGATACATCTAAATCAACAAATATGCGTTGGAGATACTTTCTGATATTGGCATGCTTGCTGCCAAGCCATGCAGCACTCCCATGGTGCACTCATCTTGTCTTAATCGCATGTTGGAGCTCAGCTCTAAGATGACTCAACTTATAGATGTGTTATTAGTAGATTGCTTTATTTGACAACATACTATTTTGTTGTTCAACAATTAAGCCAGTTCGTGTTATGCCCCCATGATATTCATCAACATGCAGTAGTTAGTGTTTTACTATACTTAAAAGGTGCTCCATCTTCTGGTCTCTTCTTCTCTACAAAGTCTGATCTCAGTGTTCGAGCGTTCGCAGATTCTGACTGGGCTTGCTGCCCAGATACACGAAGGTCTATAACTAGTTATTGCATCTTCATAGGATCATCATTGATTGCCTGGAGACCGAAGAAATAATCCACGGTGTCTCGTTCGTCATCTGAAGCGGAATACAGGGCCATTGCAACATTAACTTGCGAGCTTCAATGGCTCCATTATCTATTCAAGGATCTTCTTCTTCCCTGGTTGAAACCTACCTCTGTTTTCTATGACAACAACTCTGCCATTTATCTAGCCCATAATCCTACGTTCATGAGCGACCCAACCATATAGCGATCGACTCTCATGTCACGCGTGAAAAACTTCAATTTGGGCTTATTTGTATGCTACCTATTACCTCTCTCAATTAGTTGGCTGAATTTTTCACCAAGGTGTTGCCTCTATTAGTTAGCTTTCACCTCAGCTCTCTCCAAGATGGACCTTGTTAATTATCATAGTCCATTTTGTGTGTGTTTGTGTGTGTGGGGGGGGGGGGTAATACATCCCAACAGTTCATACTTCAAAGCCTACTGTCATCTTAGAAAACAATGTATGTGCACTAAGTTCACCAATTGATTTCAGAATACAGAAGTCCACGTCAGATGGGTCACATGCATGGCTAACTAATCACAACAAATTACCAGAAGTCTGTTAGATGCATTATTCTGTTATCTATGTAGTTAGATAATATGTTATCCTTTTTCTTGCTGAGGCTATATATTGTATATATATATATATATGATCTTTCTGAGTATTGTAAAGTATATTATCAATCTAATCTTAGAAAATTCTTTTTTCGCTTCAAATGGCTTCTCTGATTTCTGTTACAAGTTATTGTTTTATTAGTTTCTCTATTCATCATCAAAATTCTTTGTGTACAACCGTGATCCTACCATCCATGACCATCACAAATTTGTTTAACCATTGTCAATCAGGCTCTGATACCAACTTATGTGAAAACACGTGGACGATAATCTAAACACATGAATTGAAATTGATAAAGGGAACCTTTCTCTATGAAAGTCATAACAATATGCTGATTTCAGTAACCAAAAAGATACAGTCTAAAACACCCTTTTACACAGTGTCAAATAATCATAAAATACAAAATTATAATATTTCCACTAGAAATAAAAATATGCATAAACATTTTAAAACAAGGCACACACGCATGGCACACACATTCACAATTCTAAGCCAATTCTCGATATATCAAGCTACCAAAAAGATTTTCATTATTGAGTTCCAAATAGACAGACCTCATGAATGAGAGATTTTATTGTTCTCAAAAGGCTTTTTAGTGAAAAGTTATTGAGTTAATTTGCCTCAAACCAATGTCTACACTTGCTTCTAATTTTAGACTTTCAACAAATGTACTTAATGTACAGATAAAGGATATGGATTAAATGATGCACCCCTTATTTTAATGCAGTTTTGAGCATTATGTATTTCGTGATTTATACTAGACTAGATATAGTATAGGCTATCAGTTTTATGAGTAGGTATCTAACTAATCATGACAAGAAGCACCGGAAGCAGTGAAGTGGATACTTATAGATACTGGGTTGGTATTACAAATGCTTGTTTGTGTTGAAATGAGATAATATTTGCTGAGTTGTACAATTGTTGGAATTTTAATCATTGATTACACAATTACATAATCATAGGAGATTTGTGTTAAATAGATTAATTTTCTTATTTGCAGTTGATTGACATAATCATAGAAAATTTGTATTAAATAGAAATAGTAACAATTTATTTCATTTCCTTATTCATAGCTGATTGATAGCTAATTTGTAATGGACCTAGAGTCCTCATTTATATATATAATTACTCCAGTAGAGGAAGAATAAACATGCAGAAATATTCATAATATGACACAATTGTTTTGACATAGTATTAGAGTATTTCTGATCCAGGAACCTATTTTCATTAAACCTTCCACACCATATTGTTCAATTTGCCTGACTCATTATTTTTTTTCTGTTACCCAATTCGAATTTCTATTTTCCCATGAACAATCCCAAAACCTCCTTTTTGGTATGAATTTGCCTAAAACATATTGGGGTGAAGCTGTTGTGTCTGCAGCCTACCTCATCAACCGTACTCTATCCAGCGCCCTTCACTTTAAAACTCCACAACAGACTCTGGAATCTTATTTCTCAATTCCTCACATTCCCAACCTCGAGCCTCGTGTTTTTGGGTGCACGATGTATGTCCATATCCCCAAGGTATTACGAAACAAATTGGATCCTTGTGCTAAAAAATGTGTATTTGTGGGTTACTCTAATGTACAAAAAGGTTACAGGTGTTATGATCCCGTTATCCACAAAATGCCTGTCACCATGGACATGTCTTTTCAAGAATTGGAACCATATTATTCAGGGGGAGATTCTGTTACTTCTTCTCATGGGGAGATACCTACTACTGGAGAAGAAATTATAACTCTTCAACACACTCCTGAACCGGATGTTACCCCTCCCACGAATGATTTTGTTGCGCGTCTAACACCTATAACTGAGGCATCGTCCCTGGATGTTCCTGAATCCATACCTGAGGTAAACACTAATCCTACTCCTATTTCTTCAAATGGACCTTCTATTACTAGCATAGATGGTCCCATCTTACCTGTTAGAGTGTCACAAAGACCAGATAAAGGTGTACTACAACAGCTTTATGAACCAGATCCAAACTCTAAGGTCAAATACCCTATCGGTAGCTACATGTCCAATCATAGGATTTCAGAATCATATATTGCATCTGTTGATCAATTGTCTAGTATATTTGTTCCTAACAAAGTGCATGATGCTTTGGATGATCCAAATTGGAAGGAAGTCATGAATGTAGAAATGAAGGCCTTATAAAAAAACTCAACGTGGGACCTGGTTCCTTTACCAACCGGGAAGAAACCAATTGGATGCAAATGGGTGTTTATTGTGAAGTTTAAAGCAGATGGCAGCCTTAACAGATATAAAGCCAGATTTGTTGCTAAGGGATATGTAAGAACTCGAACCGTTAATTAAGGAAATTAATTATCTAAATATGAGAATTAGGAAATAATTCCATAATTGAGCCTAATAATTATTATGAGGTTCTAATAATTATAGTAAGTGAGTAATAATGCTGAAAGTCGCTTTTCGGACGAAAAGTGCAGATACCGGTTCTGCTACTCGGTATAAGTGCATACTGGTGAAGTATCTCGGAAAATTATAATAAGTGCATGAATATTCCTATAATAATATATAGGACTTGTAAAACAAGTTTCAAGTTAAAATAATGAGAACTGGTGCCAGAACTGATACTGGCTATGGAAAAGCGCGTACCGGAGAGGTGCTGCGAAAAATAAAATAAAAATATGATAAATCTTAGAAAAATGAGTAGGTTAGTAATTCTAAGTTTGGGATTAAAATGCTAAGCGTAGCAATTAATGATAATACTGTGTGTTTAATTCTTAAGTGGCTATATATATGCATGTGTGGCCCAAAACCTTAGGTGCCACTCATTTCCTACGTGACTTGGAGGCTGACCAGCTTCTCCTTACACTATTACCTTGCTTCTTCACCCATTCTGTGAGCTTTGTGACCTCTTTTCTTCCATTTCTCTTCACTAAATACCTTTTGTGTGTGAGAAGGATCCTTGTGCGGGTGAAAGGGGGCTGTGTTCTGGTTGTTCAGCCACTGGTTTTGGTTGTTGAGGGGCTGACCTTTTTAGTTTGGGTTGTGGGAGCTTGGTGTTTGCATTTTGAGGTCCAAGGAGTGACCTTTGTGAAGAAAGAACCAACCTTTGATCACCATTTTCGTGGTTGAAGGAAGTCAGACTTGAGGGGCTGTTGTTAGAGCTCCAAGAGCACATTCTTCCTCTGTTTTGAGCTTGGGTAAGCCTTACCACCTTTGATCATGAGTTTAATGGTTAAAAATGGAGCCTTGATGCATGTAATAAACCTATGATCATAACCTATCGTTGGGTAATGTTAAACACACCTTAAATCGCATGTTTAAGCTACTGTATGCATGAAATGAACCACCTTTGGGAAGGATATCTCGCGAGATGCAGAACTATATTTTGTAGTGAAATATCCGGATATGGATATCCAGATATTGATATCCGAATATTGACAGAGAGATATCCGGATATTGATATCCGGATATGCCCCCGACAAATATCCGGATATTCTGGGTTTTCGAGAACAGTGAAGGTACTGTTCATTCAGAACTGTGTTATGGGTTTATGGACCCTAGTTTGATGAAGTTGAACTTCTGTATTGATTAATGTAAGTCAGAATCTAATTGATTAAGGGCTTCTGGCTTTGAGAGGAGCCTAAAGACGTAAAACATAAAGGAAAACGTAGTCTTTATATTTATACTTATGAGCTATGGTTATTGATATGATTGTTGGTCCCAAAATAGATTGTGATTCTGCTGTGTTAGAGCTTTGAGCTTTGATTGGACTCTTGGCATTGGATTGGTAGCTTGCAAGGTAAGCTTTCGTGTAATCGGTTTTGTCATTGTTGGTTCCACCATGTCCCATGGGGGGTGGTTATATGCATGATGTTGTTTTCATGATATACTGATTTGTGGAAATGCTATTGAGCTGTTATATGTGAGTGCCTTTATGATATGCATGTGGTGTTCCACCTATACGGTAAGCCTGAGTATGTGGGAAATACAAGATGGCGAGGCTGTGGGTGAGGTGCAAGCGGTGTTCCTTGTACTAATTGTAGGTAATAAACATATTCATGCATCTCTCTGGTCAGTAGAATAGTGATAACACTCATGGCATGAATATCTGTTGCACTGTATAGTTTTGGGAACTTATAATGCTTAAACTGCTTTTGGAACTTATATTGCACATATAAGTGAACTTGGGGAGGAAGATCCTTGAGGACCCCTTGTCTTACTGAGATTTCTGTTTAGATATCTCACCCCACGTTTGGAGCGCTTATTTCAGGTTCAGGTAACCCAGGGGTTGAGACCTCTAGTGGCAGGAGGCCAGAGCTTAGTTGATACTTGATGATTATATTGTTTATGCTTGGATGCTGGATCATGTTTACTGCTTTATGCTTCTAGCTTCATTTCATGGATTACTTTGTTGAGACTCTTTTGATTATGTTGTCTATTTGGTGAGCATGGGGATTGTCCATGCCACGTTGACTTGACTATGTCTTAGTTTGGATTTGAGTAGTATTAATGTATCAGGATATTGTCCGGACTATGTGTTGTAGATCCGTGACTTTAGATACTCACTATTATTTTATATTATGAGGTATTTCAGTTAGTTATCCTTTGCAATTGCATACAAGCGATACTTTATGAAAATGGATTAAGTAATCAACTTGGCTAGGATTAATGACGTCATAATTGAAAAGGAAAATATATTACGCATTTTTAATTAAGCGTGGTTTAATACGATGACATTTTAACAAACTGGATATACACGAGGTGTTACAGGATACGCATAAAAAAATGGGTTGATTACCAAGATACATTTGCATCAGTAGCAATACTGAACACAATTTGTATTCTGATTTCTATAGCAGCTAACACGGACTGGGCACTCAAGCAATTTGATGTAAAGAATGCATTTTTAAATGGAGACTTAGAAGAAGAAGTATATATGGAAATTCCACTAGATGCCAAACATGCCAACTTGAAGGGAAATGAAGTGGGTAGATTAAAAAAAGCACTATACGGCCTCAAGCAATCACCTAGATCTTGGTTTGGCAGGTTCTCTCTAGTCATGAAGAAGTTTGGATACAAACAAAGTAATGCAGACTACACCCTAATCATAAAACATAATGGAGAAAAGGTAACAGTGTTAATAGTGTATGTTGATGATATGGTTTTGACTAGTGATGATTTATTTGAAATGGAGTTATTGGAAAGACATTTACCAAATGAGTTTGAAATGAAAGATCTAGGATCATTAAAGTACTTTCTTGGAATTGAAATTGCTAGATCAAATCAGGGATTTTTTTGTCACAAAAATGTACATTTTAGATCTACTTGGAGAAATAGGAATGACAACATGTGAACCAGCAGAAACACCAATTGAAATGAATCATGTATTGGGTTTATATCCTGATCAAGTACAGACTGATGTTGGCAGATATCAAAGGCTAGTAGGGAGGCTAATTTATTTATCACATATTAGGCCAGACATTGCTTATGTAGTTAGTGTTGTGAGCAGATTTATGCACAACCCAAGAGAGGATCACATGGTTGCTATGTATCAAATATTGAGGTATTTAAAAGGGTGTCCAGGGAAAGGTCTGTTTTACTCAAAAAATATTAGTCACGGAATTAAAGGCTACACAGATTTAGATTGTGCTGGAGGTAAAACTACCAGATAGTCAACTTCGGGATATTTTACGTTTGTTGAAGGCAATCTAATTACTTGGAAGAGTAAGAAGCAGAAAGTTATAGCTAGATCGAGTGCAGAAGCAGAGTTTAGAGGAATGACACATGGAGTGTGTGAATTGTTGTGGATTAAGAACATCCTACAAGACTTAGGAATCTGCTACAATTAGCCTATGGAGTTACATAGTGATAATAAAGCTGCTATTGAAATTGCCCATAATCCAGTTCAACATGATAGAGCCAAGCATGTAGAAGTGGATAGACACTTTATCAAGGAAAAGCTAGATCAAAAAATTATTCAATTTCCCTACATCAGATCTGAAGATCAGTTAGCCGACATCTTAACAAAGGCTGTATCAAGAAAAGTGTTTGAAGAAGCAATTAGCAAGTTGGGTATGATTGATATCTATGCACCAACTTGAGGGGGAGTGTTGAAATGAGATAATATTTGCTGAGATGTACAGTTGTTGGAATTTTAATCATTGATTACACAATTACATAATCATAGGAGATTTGTGTTAAATAGATTAATTTTCTTATTTGCAGTTGATTGACATAATCATAGGAATTTTGTATTAAATAGAAGTAGTAATAGGTTATTTCATTTCCTTATTCATAGCTGATTGACATCTAATTTGTAATGGACCTAGAGTCCTCATTTATATATATAATTACCCCAGTAGAGGAAGAATAAACATGCAGAAATATTCATAATATGGCACCATTGTTTTGACAGTTTGGAATATGGAAAAACTAAAAATAGTTTCACATGATTTGTGGACTCAGTTCATGCTAGAGATCTTTGATAAAATGAGATCTTTAATGGGATATGATTTTACTAAGAGAGATTGTAAAATTAGTTGGAAAGCTAGACATCAATCCACTATTTCTCTATCTACTATATAGAGGCAAAGCACGTGGCAATTATAAAGCTGGAACCAATTCAACTTAAACGTTTGGTTTGTGAAATCACACTTTTGAATGTGTACATATTATTGTTCATTGTGACAGTTAGGGTACGAAGGGATGTATAGTCAAAATGCAATTTAACTTAACTAAAGATTGGATGTATTATGAAAGAATTCAACATATTGATATCAAGTAATGGTGCATGTTGCTCGAGCAAAGGTAGGAGTTCAAAATTGTAACACACTCCCATAAATTATTTGAAAATTTATTTGTGAAAGAGACCAATGGGGTTAGAAATATTAATTGATGCTCATATGTTGTTATCTGGCTCGAATCAGAATAACTAAGTAATCGATGAATGTTTTAAGAATAATATCCCAAAAGACAATTCATGCCATTAAGCAAAAGATTACTAAAAGTACAACACTACCTTAGCTTGTCCATCAGGCACTTCAAATTGTTTCACATGATCTTTAGTCTGTGATCTATTATCCACAGTAACCAATTCTCCTGTGGAACATGTTGAAACATTTTCTGGATCAGTTTCTGTTGTAATTGCAGACACTGGATTCATAGCAGAATCGTCAACTTTGACTTCATTGGTAATATTGCGTGAATATATGCGGACAATGTTGTATACATAAGTCCAAATGCAAAAAGATCCTAACTGAAAAACCATAAACGCAATGAAAATGTTCAAAAAATATATATATATAGAAGTGTAAAAATCACTCTGTGATACATATATTTAAGGATAATATTACTCTCATGTAACATTAGAGTAGTTCTCTCATGTTATAGAGAGAATCCAAGTAGGGTCCGCTATTTAAAAGCAAAAAAGAAAAAGAAAAAAAGAAAGGGTACGATTTTTAAAGTGAGAGAAAAGAAGATAACTACCTCATGTAAAATGAGAGTAGTATTTCCCAATAATTTAAATTCCACATGTTTTAAGTTAGTGTCTTACTGCCATTGATAGAGAAGCATATGCTACTCCATTTTTGTAACAAACATCAACATCACCAAAAGGACTACTTTCTTTGCAAACAGCTGGAACTATGATAAGAGGCAAATTTCCAAGATTTCCTGTGGATGTCAAACCCCAAATCATTATACAAAAGAAGGGACAGGTTATGTTTACAACTTTTTTTGTTTACAACTCTTACAACCTCAGTTATGTTCTCTCGGGAGAACACTCTCCATTAGTGATCTATGTGTATGATATTGATGATAAGAATGAGTTAATGTTTCTGATCTATGTGTATGATATTGATGATAAGATAATTAAAAAGATAATTTTAAATATGTAAGTGATCCTACCTGCAGCACAACACCCCAATACAAGGCCTTGAAGATCATGAGGAACTCTAATTATTTTAACAAGTAACCATCCAAAAATTGTCCCAATAATAAATGTGAGAAGAACATTCAATGGCATGAACCACCTACATAATTCATGAAAGCATCTCTGCTAATCAAACTAAATGGGGAATATTTTTTGAATTGAAAATACAAAAGTAGCAAGAAACAAACTTACAATATCACCATGCTCCTTAAAGTTATTCTATCAGCCAGGCTACCATAAACAAGAGCAGGAGCGAAGACAAAAAATACCATCTGAAAAAAAAAAAAAAAACAACTATCTGTAATTCTTTCAAACAAGGTTTATAATTTTTTTTCATATTTTTTTTTTTGAAATAAATAATAAGAGATGTATTTCATATTTCAAAACATATTGGTTGTATGTGCAACTAATGTGGAGTTTATAAGGACCTTGGTCACTCTCACCCTTGAGCTAGCTTTTGGTTGTATTTGTTTTAAGCATGTAACGGTATTTGTTTTAAATGTGTAACAGTATGTGTTTTAAGTGTGTAATAGTATTCTGTTATGAATTGTGTATTTATACACCTCAATTGAAGAGGTAAAGAACAAATGAATGAAAGAAACTATTATCCCAGTTTATGTGTATATACTTTTTGACATGGTATCAGAGAGTTCGAAATCTCACCGCCTCCCACTTTCTTTGTAGTGGAATTTCCACATGTATGTGGGCTTGTATGTTGTCCACCCTTCAAGCTCAGTGGGCTCTCGTGTGAGGGGGCGTGTTGAGATATATAGTCTCACATTAGTTGTATGTGCAACTAATGTGGAGTTTATAAGGACCTTGGGCTCTCTCACCCTTTGAGCTGGCTTTTAGGTGGTGTATCCCAAGGTTATTCGACACTTAACATTTTAGTTTTGGTTCAATAATAATTATATATATATATATATATATATCTCGCAAGAGCTCTTTGCGTTTTATTTACATATGAGCTTGAGGAATGTTTTGGTACGACTCAGTAACGTTGAAGCGTGCATGAAATTCGTTAAGCAGAACAAATTAAGAATTAAAATAAACATTAATAAAATATAAAGAAATTTTTTAGATAAATGTTAACAACGATCAATGAATTGCTACCAATCAATAATAAATTTGTAACTTTAAATAAAGTTGTTGTATTTGAGGTAAAATAAGAAGAAGAAAAAACCAAAAAAAGAAAGAAAGATGAAACTTACGGTATTCAAGTTTTTTCTGGCAGTTTCCTTGAGTATGCCAAATCGATCAAGTGCAAGTAATGTGCCAACAACAGTAATCAACAGTACCTTGAGAATTGGCATTAATGCAACAACAAAAAGGTTCCAAAAATCCATAGTGTCTTCTTTCTTTTCTATTAAAAAAAAAAGATACAGATAATTTTTACCAACAAAAAAAAAAAAAAAAGATACAGATAACTCTCTTGTGACTCTTCAAATCAAGTTGTAATTCTGATATGTGAAACAAATTTCAAATAAACATCAAATCCATTTTTGTGAAAAGGGTTTTGACCTTTCTCTTTTAATATTAAACAAGAAGCTGGTCATTATGATTCGTTTTTTCAATAGCCAATTATCGTAATATTTATGATGTCACTATATATTTGTTTTTTAGAAAACAAATTGTCATCAAATTTGTATTGATATTTATGAAAGACTAAACTGATAACACAAAAAAGATTAATTTAATAATTGATTTTTTTATATTTAAGAATAATTTTTTTGAAGATTTAATATCGTGAGACGTTATTTTAATAAAAATTAAGTTGAAAGTTTACTCTTTTTTTCCTTCCCTTACAAAGTTTAGAAAACTTATTTTGTCTCTTTTTCTATCGTAACATTAGAGAAAGAATATGAGAAGAATTGAATTTAAATGCTGAATTACATGTTGCCTCCATGAAGCACGAAGATGTACAATATTCTTCGGAGAATGAGTGAATGCAGCCTCTCGGCAAATGAGAGAGGCAAAGGAAGAAAGCAACTATTAATTTGTTACTAATTAATAAGGGTAATTTTGAGAAATGGACTTTTGAAAACAGAATTTATTATTTATTATGTTTTTTAAATAATTTTTTCAAAGTTAAAGTTAGTTTGTGTTTTGATTAAAGGCTTTAATGTTTGTAGATAAGTTATCTACATTCGGTCCCAAAACGACGTCGTTTTGGATTGAAAAATTATAATAAAAAAACTATTATAATTCTAAAATAAATTATAATTACAAAAATACCTTGATTTCTGCCTCGAAATGACGTCGTTTTAGGCTCAATGTAGATAAGTTATCTACATTGACGGTAGAAAAAGCGAACCCTTGATTAAATATATGAAAATAAATTATTTGAATATTAAAATTAATAAGTACATCTATGCATAAAATTGCTAAAAAAAGACATGTGACGACAGTAGTGGTGGGGTGGGAGTGGGTTAGAGCAAAATTGAATTTCATAAAAACAAAAAAAAAATTGCTTTTTTTTCTTCAGAAGTCAGGAATCTTGGCTTTTAAAAAAAAATTATTTATTTTTTTTTGAATTTTTTAAGTTACAACTTACATGCAATTGCATACATTAAATGAAAAATACTTTTATTTTGAAAATAAAACTGATTTTTGATTAAAAAATACATCCATACGGACTTAACCAACAACGAGACAAATAGATTTAAATGAAGTATAATGAATCATGCCAAAAAAAACCACTGGAATTGGAGTTTTGCATGGTTTGAGCAAAAGTTTACGCAAGTTATATTTTAATTTTTTTTTTCAATGTTGGATTTTACTTAACTCTCGCTTTGTTAAATTTATAAATTTTACACCATTAAATTAATTGAAATCAATTAGTAAATGAAGTGAACAATTTCTTTATATAAAATATAATTTTTTTCGATCCAGGAGTTGAATTATAACTATCAACTATTTTGATTATATGTGTCAAATCTTGTAAAAACTAACAATAATAGGAATATAATTAATGGTTCTTATTTTTATATATTTCAAATATATATCATTAATCTTGATCCATATTAATGAAGTTGCTCAATATGATTTCGATGTGAAAATGCTTAGTGGCGGAGCCAAACGAAAAGTTTAGGTGGTACTAAAAAATTTTAACATATCAAATTATCAAAATATTTATCATAATCACATAAATTAATTAGAAAAAAAATATATTATGAATTCTAACATAGTTATTTAAAGTGTTCATTTTTTCTGCAGTTATTGCAAATAAGTTATCAGCAGTAAGTCCAATACGACGTTATTTTGAGGCAAAAATCATGTTAGTTTTGTAATTTTAATTTATTTCAAGGTTATTATAGTCTTTATAATTATAATTCACAAAAAAAGCGGCAAGACACAAGCTTCAAAGAAATCTGATTGCAATTGTAATTCACAAATTAGGGCTTTGAAAGTGATTTTAATTTATAGGTTAGGTAAAAGGGTTTGGGTAATGGGTTTTACTTTTCTAATTGAAAAACATAAATATAATTATATTTATTTAGGTGGTGCCAAATTATAAATTTAATCTTTGTTAATAATAATTTATTATATATTTATATGTAATAAGTAAAAGAATTAAAAACCAAGCAGGTGCCAAGGCACATGCTGGCATAGGAGTGGCTCTGCC
Source organism: Gastrolobium villosum (assembly GCA_032173675.1). NCBI lineage: Eukaryota > Viridiplantae > Streptophyta > Magnoliopsida > Fabales > Fabaceae > Gastrolobium > Gastrolobium villosum. Next base: position 91,016 of record JAVKPL010006862.1, read on the forward strand.
ACTGAATATGCTCCCGTGAGCCTTCTCGTATAGTGGTCGGCGGTGATGCTCTGTTGATGAATTGAGGGTGGCGTATTGGCACAGACTTCAATGTTAGAAGTTAATATAAGGTTAGTTGTTTTGTTTATTTATTTTCTTATATTAATTGATTCATTTTTGAATGGTTATGATTTTTTTATCTCTCTTCCTTTATTATCATTGATTTATCTTTATACAATTATGATTTAGTAGCCGGAGATAAAGTTACCTCAAACAACTTGAGAAACAATAAGCTCATATATGAGGAAAGATATTTCTCAAGCAACTTGATAAACAATAAGCTCATATATGGGAAAAATATTTCTCAAGCAACTTGAGATATATTTATCTCTGTCAATCCAAAAACTACGTCATTTTATTTATTTATTTTCTTATATTAATTGATTTATCTTTGAATGTTTATGATTTTCTTTTTCTCTCTCTTCCTTTATTACCATTAATCTATTTTTGTACGGTTATAATTTAGTAGTTGGAGATAAAGTTATGTCAAGCAACTTGAGAAATAATAAGCCATATATATATATATGGAAAAAGTATGTTTCATTTTAAAGGATGTAAAGTTGTGTCATTTTAAGAGAGAAAAAGGGATAGATAAAGGAGGAGAGAGAGTTGACAAAAAAAAGTGAAGGTATGGGTCCCACTTTGTGAGTGTAACACCCCGTGCATACATGGTTTGTTATCTTCTTTTTTTCAATTATGACGTCATTATCATTAGCCAAGTTGATTATTAAATCCTTTTTAAAAATATCACTTGTATGTGAATGCAAATAAACAACTAGCTATACTGAATAACCTCGTATCATAAATAAGTGTGTATCTAAGTCACGGAACTACAACACGTAGTTCGGACAATATCCATATACATTATACAACTCAAGTCTAAATAAACAAAGCATAAACAATGTGGCATGGACAATCCCTATGTTCACCAAATAAGGAAACAACGCCCCACAAAAGTCTCATATCAAATAACAGGGTACTAAAGATAAAGCAATGTCAGCATCCAGCAAAATCATCATAATAGCATGCAATCAGCTAAGCTCCGGCCTCCTGCCGCCAGAGGTCTCAACCCCCGCATAACCTGAACCTGAAATGGTGCCCCAAACGTGGGGTGAGATCTCTAAACAGAAATCTCAGTACAACAAGGGGTCCTCAAGGATCTTCCACCCCAAGCTCACTTACATGTGCAATATAAGTTCAAAAGCAATTTAACAATATAAGTTCCAAAATAGTGCAATGCAGCAGATAATCATGACATTTGTGTTATAACTATTCTACTGCCATAGAAATGCAGGACGTACGTCTACAACCCCACAATAGTGCAAGGAACACCGTTTATACCTCACCCACAGCCTCACCATCTTGTATGTCTCCACATACTCGGGCTTACAGTATAGCTGGAAGACCACATGCACCCCATAAGCACTTGCACATAACAGCTCAATAGCATTTCAATAAAGCAATACATGAAAACAATATAATGCATATAAACCATCCCCCCTTAGGACATGGTTGAACCAACAATCGCTAGAACGAGGACACGAAAGCTTACCTTGCAAGCTAACAATCCAAGCCAAGAGACCAGTCAAGCTCAAAGTCCAAACACAGCTGAATCACAATCTTTTTTGGACCAGCATTCATGTCAACAACCAAAACCATAAGCATGTAACATAAAGACAACGCTTTCCTTTTAGGTTTTATGTCTTTAGGCTTCTCACAAAGCCATAAGCCCTAATAACTTAGATTCTGACTTAGAAATCCATTACAGAAGTTCAACTTCATCAATCTAGGGTCCACAAACCCATTACACAGTTCTGTATGAACAGTACAGATACTGTCCTCGAAAACTCAAAATATCCGGATATATGTGGGGGCCATATCCGGATATCAATATTCGAATATCATATTCGGATATCATATCGGATATCACCAGACCCATATCCGGATAACAATATCCAGATATCATATCCGGATATTTCTCAACAGAAGCAGTTCTGCATTTTGCAAGATATCCTTCCCAAAGATTGCTCTTTTAGCGATTCCAGAAGCTTAAACATGCATTTCTAGGTGTGTTTAACTTTACCCAACCTTAAGTTATCAACTTTAGTTCATTACATGCATCAAGGCTTCATTTTTAACAAAGGAAACTCAAGAAAAAAGGTGATGATCATACCACAAGCTTAAAATAGAGGTGGATGCTCTTCGAGCTCTCACTTCAGCTCCTAAGGTGCTGACTACAAGATGAACGAAAATGGTGTCAAGGTTGGCCCTTTCTTCACAAAGGTGACGACTTGAAGCTCCCACAACCAAGGAAATAGCTCCCTCTTTACCAAGTCAAGAAGTCAGCCCACTCTCCCTACCCCAACAGTGGCTGAGACCAGAGAATGAAGATTTACACTCACTCACAAAGCCATAACACGCAAGCCCAAGGTGTTTTGATGGAATTTCAAAGGAGAAATGGCATCTTGGCTCACAAAAATGGAGGAGAAGGCAATGGAATATTGACAAGCTGATCAACCCCTCAAGAATGTCACGTAGCAGCTGGTATGGCCTCGGGTTTTGGGCCAAGTTATGTATATAGGCGGTTTAAGCTTAATCGCACTGTATTAGCGCTAATTGTTATGCTTATCATTTTAATCCCAAACTTTGGATTCTGAACCTACTCATTTTTCTAAGGATTATCATATTTTTATTTTATTTTTCGTAACACCTGTACGGTATGCGTTTTTACATAGCCAGTATCAGTTCTGGCACCAGTTCTCATTATTTCGACTTGAAACTTATTTTTCTAGTCCTATATATTTTTCTAGGAATATTCTCACTCTTATTATAAATTTCCGGGATACTTCATCGGTACGCATTTATACCGTGGAGCAGAACCGGTATCTGCACTTTTCGTCCGAAAAATGACTTTCAGTATTATTAATCACTTTCTATAATTATTTAAGCCTTCTCATAATTATTAAGGTCAATTATGGAATTATTTCCTAATTCTAATATTTATTTATTTATTTTCCTTAATTAACGGTGCGGGTTATTACAGTGAGAGTGAAAGGATATAAGTTATGTCATTTAGAAGGACAAACACTTTATAAATATATATATATATATATATATATATATATATATATATATATATATATATATATATATATATGGGCAAAAAATTTTACAACCACTTTAGATAAGATTATCTACAGTTATCCCAAAAACTATGTCATTTTGATTAATGAACGGTGTTTCTATAATTTTATTTATTTTTTTATCATATATATTTTACTGAAACACCATTCATTAATTCACCTTAAATTACAAAAACACTCTTCATTAATCAAAATGACGTAATTTTTAGTGTAGTTGTATATAACCTTATCTAAAGTAGCTGTAGAAATGTATTTTTCAAATATATATATATATATATATATATATATATATATATATATATGGGAGGTAATACTTTCTATCTATTTTTCTTATTACCTCTTACTATTAAATCTTGACCGTTGATTTACACCAATCTAACGGTTGTAACTTATGGGATCATACTTATAAATTAACTATTAATTTCCAATAAATTATAATTGTTAGATTAGCGAAATTCAACGGTTAAAATTTGACAAAAATAGGTAATAAGAAAAATAGGTATATATATATATATATATATATATATATATATATATATATATATATATATATATACATATTCTCTGGGGAAGGTTATATTTACAACCTATTTTTTGTTTACAATTATATCTTAACCGTTGATTGACAGAAATCAACGACTAAGATATGATTGCAAGAGGTTGTAAACGAAAATAGGTTGTAAGTATCACCTTTCCCATATTCTTTTTGGGGTAGGATATTGTAACAACCAAGTATAGTTACTACCAATGAATCTCACCGTTAGATTGGTTATTTTGATCCGACGGTTCAGATTTGATACTTATATAGCCCCTTTCTCTCTCTTCCTTTTCTCTCTCATTATACTATCTACACATAGCCGCTCACTTCAAAAAAACAGGCATTTAGCGACGGTTCATTTTTGGTATACGCGACGATTACAACCGCCACAAATTGCAAAAATGCATTTAGCGACGGTTGTAACTATCGCGTATACCAAAAATGAACCTCCACAAAATGCCTGTTTTTTTGTAATGGCTACCGCCGCCGCCGCCCATCGCTGCCGCTGCTGCTCGTCACAACCGCCGCACCGCCCCTTTCAGAGTATATAATTAGAAAAGGGCTGACAAGAAAAAAAAAATTCCGATCAAATTTTGATGCCACTTTTTAGATGCAGACTGTATTAATCTCAATGAAATCAGATATAATATTATAGCAGCCTTTTTGCCCTTCGAATTGGAAGGTAACGGAAGACTATGAAAAGATAAGGTATAAGCGAAATTAGATTAGAGGTTGCAAATTGCAAATTTACATCTTGAGCGAGCATGTCGAACGGGTAGCGGCACGGCAGGAGCGAGGGGCAGAGGCGCGGCGATTGTGACGAGCAGCGGCGGCGGTGACGGCAGTGATGGGCAACAGCGGCGGCGGCTATGTGTAGATAGTATAGTGAGAGAAAGAAGGGAAGAGAGAGAAAGGGGCTCTATAAGTATCAAATCTGAACCGTTGGATCAAAATAACCAATCTAACGGTGAGATTGATTGGTAGTAACTATACTTGGTTGTTACAATATTCCATCCCATTCTTTTTACACATTATTTTATTTATTTATTATTTGTTTAGTTATTTTATTTTTTTGTCTTCTCAGGGATGAACACTTAATAACAAGGCGTCACATTTTATCTATTCAAACAAATAACACTGACGAGGTTATGAAGGAAGCACTTTGTTCAAGAGCCCGTGACGGAAATTATTTTTTGGATATTTTTTTTTTTTGGATATTGGAAATTATTGCCCTGGGAGGGGCACACTTGTGGTCCCCTTCGGCGTGCTCTGGGTCATGTTCACTCTAGTTTGAAGAGGAGGAGGCTAGCTCCAAGCAACACCGGAGGAGGACCAGGGGGCTATGTAATGTGTTTTTTTGGAGATGAATGAATGATATAATGATACACTGAAGGATACCAGTAGGAAAAAATTGATAGTAGGCTTAATTTTGTGAATTGAGCTTGACTCATGATTGGCATATACTTTTTACGGTTGATAATTTTGTTCAGTAAATTCTACCTGTTATCTTCTTCATACTGTTAGAATTTTAAGTATAAAACTCTTCATGGGTTATGGATAAGAAAGGGTTTGGAAAGAAAAAAGAAAAGAGGGAAGATGAAAGAGTGTGTGGGTTTTAAGGAATCCCACATTAGACAACTAATAAGAGATGAGAGAGTATATAAGCTCCCACTTCACATTGCTAAAGTGCCCCTTGGGGCACTACACATTTTGAGGAGGGGAGAGGAGCTAGGTGACCTTTGATTCACCACACGTCCGTTTGGCCGGCCTGCTCGAATCGAATCGGTTCAGTTCAGTTTGTATTTGTGTGTGAAATAAAAATAATTTTTATTAAATTATTTTATTAATTTTTTATCCAAAATACCCCTTACTTTATCTGTTGCTTCCCTCCAGATTATTCAAACTGAAACATTGTTACCCGCCATTTTTTGAACCGAACCGGTTCTTACCTTTCGTTTCGTTCTGAACCGAACCGGTGCATTCGGTTAAATTTGAACTGAACCGGCCACCAGTCGAACTGTTTGGCCACCGTCAGACGCGGCAGTTCGCCAGCGACGTTTCATCGTGACTTTCCCGTATCTATATATAGATGCTCCTCCCTTCAGAAAACCCATTCAATTTTTTTGCATTGTTACTCTGCTAGTTTTTTTCTTCACCAGTGCAGACATCCATCCCTGTAATTCCTCAGACATCCTGTTATGTTGCGTTTGGGCTCTTGGTTGATAGTTGCCATCATCCTTGAGACGCAATCCGTTCTATCCTGGGAGATACTTATTCATCTACCTTCGGCAATAGTAAGGGAACAAATTGTCTTAAGGAGACAACTGTGTTGGGCTCAGATTTCTTCCACTATTCTAGATAATGTGTTCACACTAAACCTATACTGTACGTCTGTTCTATTTTCTTTATTGCATTGTATTTCAAATTCTATTTTAATTTCTCTGTTACATTCGGATTCAAGTCTTTTGGTGATCATTCACCCACTGTCATCGACAACAATCTTAAGAGAATTTGTGATTTGAATATGTTTTCGGTATATTTTATCTTCTATTTTAATATACTACTTTTCTGTGCAATTTGTATTAATCTGTTTGATTAATTCGACTTTTTGTTTCTGTAACAGAAATGGGTAGTGCAAGTACAAACTTGTATGACTATTTGACAGATTGAGATTGTATCTGTACGGCATTAGACCATCGATCAGTTTGAGATTACTATAGTGGGAATTATCGATAGTTATTCGAAAAACAGATGAAATGTTGTCCATTTTATTCTGACAATGTTGGTAGGAAATCACCACATTGTGTGATTGACTTCTAATATTCGGTTATTGGAGCCATGCTGTTTATAAGAATTATATGGTTATGTTTTGTAAGACTAATATGATATGTTTAAGCTAGAGCTAAGTATTCCGCATTATGTATTAGTTATTATTGCATGTTTTAATTGTTATAAATAAGGAAATAGTTTTAAGCAGTAAATGTTATGTTCTAAAAACAAAAAAGTTAAGTCGTATTTTAATTCAACCACTGTGATTGTAACTGCGCTTAATATTATATGTAATGTTAACAAACCGTTTGTAGAACAGGATGTTACAGGAGATGTCTCCTTCACCATTGCTGAAGATAAGAATACACACACAGACACACATATAGGGGTAAATATTTCTACATCCATTTTAGATAAGGTTATCTACAACTATCCCAAAAACTACGTCATTTTGATTAATGAAGGGTGTTTATGTAATTTTTTTATTTTTTTTCATATGCATTTTACTGAAACACCCTTCGTTAATTCACTTAAAATTACAAAAACATCTGTTATTAATCAAAACGACGTAGTTTTTGGGGTAGTTGTAGATAACCTTATCTATAGTGGCTGTAGAAATTTTTTTTTCATATATATATATATATATATAATGTGACTTAATTTAAGATTTGATTGGGTCAAAAATTTATAACTATATACTCCGGTTAGTATACAATCATAATATTAAAGTTATTTTTTCTCTCTTCAGATATTAAATTATGTACTTTAGGGAGTACATAGCTACAATATTAAAGCTATTTTTTTCTCTTCTCAGTAATTTTTCATAGACTTGTCGGTTGACATATGAGAGAAAAGAGTTCACCAAAGAAAAAATTCTGGAGAGAGAAAAAATTAACTTTAATATTATAACTATATATTACCCGAAGTACATAGTTATAATTTTTGGCCAGACAAAACTTTATACCAAATCACATGACAAATCATTATGCCATATATATATGTAAACAATTGATATTATTATTTAAACATAAATACAATATATAAAATTAAAGAGATAGTTTTTCTAAAAGATTTTACGTGTCATTTTCTCCTTAAAAACCTCTTCGGCATATATTATCTTTTTCCTTTATATTTGTAAATATGTTTATTTAATCATTTAGATTATTATTGTACAGTTATATTGCTTAATTTAAAAAATATATATTTTATTTGATTACACCTACTTGATAAAAATGTGATGTCCATATTCAAGAGTTAAGAGGAGGTTAGGGACAAGAGTTTTTAGGCCTATTTTAGGAATCGATCACCAACTCTATTCCATGAATCCGAAATTTTTCTCAAAGTTTTGTACACATCTCACATCTCTTAATATAATGTATCATATTTCCCACATATAACACACAGGGATTTTCTAAACATATATGTCCTATCACAGAGAACTAATTTCTTCTCAGTCCTTGCATTGGAAATTTTACATCAGTCCTTGCACTGAAAATTTTACATCAATCCTTGCACTGAAAACTACACGTCAGTCCTTGCACTGACACTTACACGTCAGTCCTTGCAATGACACTTACACCTCAGCTCATTAACTAATCTTATCATTTTCATTTTAACATTACATACTAGCTCTTTTGCTAAACACATAGTTTCACACTCTATGAACATTTTACACATTAGTTCTTTCGCTAACCACTTAATTTCGCACTTTATTGTAACGTAGTTCATACACTAATCACGTGATTTCACATTAGGTTATACATTAGCTCATTATCTAATCATACCATCTCACCTTATTGTTGTACAGCAATAACCCACAAAATCCTGTCACCGTTCTAATCCATTTCCTGCTACGGCTCACATAACCTATACTCATTATTATAGAGCAACCCATCAATTTTTCTGATCACTTCCACCCTTGGTGGTCGTAGAATATTCATTATATTGAAAATACCTCTACTCCGTCTATCAATCCATATCAAATACAAATGATTTCACAAGCACACTACTATTAGTAGTACATATATATAGACCATAAGATCATAGTTTCTTTAAAATTCTCATTATTGTCTTACACATGACTATACATTTTGTAACAGCCCGTGTTAACCCGGTCTGTTAACACACTATCGTATTAAGCCACGCTTAATTAAAATGCGGAATAACTTTTTCTTTAATTCAATTATGACGTCATTAACTTAACCAGCTTGATTACTTAATCATTTTCATAAAAATACTGCCTGTATGTAAATTGCAAGACAACGAACTGAATACCTCGTACATAAATATAATGTGAGTATCTAAAGCCACAGGTCTACACAAGTAGCCTGGGTCAAAATCCTGATACTTTAATTACAACTTTAACATAAAAAGACGATAACAATCATGTGGCATGGACAAACCCCATGCTCACCAAATAAGGCAACAATGCCCACAAATAGTCTCAACATAACTTAACATAAATAAAGCATAAAACATAACAGCAGTCAAATAAACAGCAACCCACAACCAGCACGTCAATATCAACTCAGCTCTGGCCTCCTGCCACCTGAGCCCTCAACATTACCTGATCCTGAAATAAGCGTCCCCAAACGTGGGGTGAGATCTCTAACAAGAAATCTCAGTAAGACAAGGGGTCCTCAAGGAGTCTCCACCCCAAGCTCACTTACATGTGTAATATAAGTTCTAAAACAGTATTACAGTATAAGTTCCAAAATCATGCGATGCAGCAATTAATCATGTCATGTGTGCTTTCAAATCTACTGGCCAGAGAAATGTAGGAATACGTCTATGCCTACATGAGTACATGGATACTACCTGCACCTCACCCACATGCTTCTCCATCTTGTATGTACTACATACTCAGGATTGCCATCTAGGTGGACACCACATGCATATCATAATAGCTCATTACATATAAACAGCTCAACAGCATTTCCAAAATAATCAAAGCATGTAACACAGCATGCATAAACCCATCCCCATGGGACATGGTGGAACATCAAAATGGCTAAACCGAGGACACGAAAGCTTACCTTGCAAGCTAGCTATCCAAGCCAAGAGTCCAACCACTCACTAGTCCACAAACAGCAATATCACAATCTGATATGGACCATTAACAAGTCAATATTAATGCATCACAAGCATACAACTTAAAGACTACGCCTTTCCTTTACGTTTTACGTCTTAAGGCTTCCAACAAAGCCATAAGCCCTTAATCATGTGATTCTGACTTAGTCCATTTATTACAGAAGTTCAACTTCCTTAAACTAGGGTCCACACACACCCAATAGCTTACTGTTCATACAGTAAAGCTACTGTCTGCGCAGAACCCAGGATATCCGGATATCAGAAGGGGAATATCCGGATATGTCATATCCGGATATCACACTGGACATATCCGGATATGTCATATCCGGATACCCAGATCCCATATCCGGATATCAATATCCGGATACCATATCCGGATACTGATATCCGGATATCTGTTCGACAAATATCCGGATATCTCACGACAGAATGCAGTTTCTGCATTTCGTGAATATCCATCCCAAAGGTCCAACTTTTAATACATGTACACGTTAAAGCATGCATCTTTAGTTCATTTTAGGTTCATATACCTTATACCCTCTTGTTTACTCATTAAACATGGCCAAGACATCAACTTTAAGCATCATAAACTCATGATCATAGTGAGGTAACTTACCAAAGCTCAAAACAGAGGCAAGTTGTGCTCTTGGAGCTCTCCCAAGGTTCCTCAGACTCAGCCTAAGTAGGAGCACGAAAATGGCACTTCAAGATGGGTTCTTGCACCACAAGAAGGCACTTTGAAGCTCACAATGACTACCACAAAGTAGCCATTACTAAAGCTTCAAACTCATGCTCACTAACTACACACACAGCTCTCTCAACTCAGAATAATGGTCACAATGCAGCCCCAAGGTTTACTCTCACCTTCACAAATGTCTAAACAAGCATGAAAGGTGATAACTTGGCAAAAGAATGAAGAAGGAAGAAGAAGAATAAGAAGAAGAAGAAGAAGAAGAAGAAGAAGAAGAAGAAGAAGAAGGGTGGCAGCTGCAGCCACAAAATCCCCAACGTAGGAGTATTAAAATGCCTAGGGTTTTGTGCTAATGTGCCTATTTATAGGCACAAGCCACTAATCGCACAGTATTAGCCTTAATCGCAAAGTAAAAGATATTGATCCCAAACTTCGGATTCTAGACCTACGCATTTTTCTAAGATTTGTCATATTTTTATTTTATTTTTCGGAGCACCTTTCCGGTACGCGCTTTTCCATAGCCAGTATCAGTTCTGGCATCAGATTACGTCATTTTGACTTGAAACTTGTTTTACAAGTCCTACATAATATTCTAGTAATTATCATGCATTTATTATAATTTTCCGGGATACTTTTCTGGTACGCATTTATACCGAGTAGCAGAACCGGTATCTGCGCTTTTCTTCCGAAAAGCGACTTTCAGCATTTTTACTCACTCAATATAATTATCTAAGCCCATTAATAATTATTAGGGTCAATTATGGAATTATTTATCATAATTAACATACTAATTACCTTAATTAACGGTGCGGGTTCTTACATTCACCCCACCTTTTTAAGGATTTTGTCCTCAAAATTAGAAACATACCTGTCTCGAAAGTCGGGATACTGTTGGAGAAGCTCGTCCTCTCGCTCCCAGGTACACTCCTCAGGAGTTCTTCCTGACCATTGCACCTTGACCATCGGAATGATCTTGCTCCTCAACTGCTTCTCGCCACGATCGAGAATCTTGAGTGGTCCGACGGGAGTCTTTAGGTTCTCCCGAACCTCCACATCATCCGACTGCACCACGTGCGAAGGATCTGCTATGTACTTTCGAAGCTGAGACACGTGAAACACGTCGTGGATGTTGGCTAGGTTCGGAGGTAAGGCGAGTCGATAGGCAACTGGTCCTACTCTACCAAGGATCTGGTAGGGCCCTATGAATCGCGGGCTCAACTTCCTCACGCCGAGTGCCCGTCCAACACCGGTGACAGGTGAAAGTTTCACAAACACGTGCTCACCCTCACTGAACTCCAGTGGTCGATGCTTGACATCATAGTAGCTTTTCTGGCGATTTTGCGCCTGCTTCAACTTTTCCCTGATCATCTGGATCTGTAGGGTAGTATCTTGGACAAAGTCCAAGCCGAAAAGCTCTTTATCTCCAACCTCAGACCAGCAGGTAGGAGTCCGACACCTCCTACCGTACAGCGCCTCGTAGGGTGCCATGCCCAGACTAGCATGAAAACTGTTGTTGTACGAGAATTCAACCAACGGAAGGTACCTATCCCATGCAGAACCCTGCTCCAACGTGCAAGCTCTCAACATGTCCTCCAATGTCTGGATGGTCCGCTCAGTCTGTCCGTCAGTCTGAGGGTGATAGGCGGTACTCAATCTCAACTGCGTACCAAAAGCCTCCTGCAGCGCCTCCCAGAACCGAGATGTGAACTTCGGGTCCCTATCACTGATGATACTCTCAGGCACCCCGTGAAGCCTCACAATCTCACGGAAATATAGTTTGGCCAACTGCTCTGTAGTGAAGCTCACCTTCACTGGAAGAAAATGGGCAGACTTGGTCAATCTGTCCACTATGACCCAGATAGAGTCACAACCAGCCTGAGTTTTAGGCAATCCCACCACGAAGTCCATGGAAATACTCTCTCACTTCCACTGTGGAATCTCCAGAGGTTGAAGTTTACCAGACGGTTTCTGGTGCTCGATTTTTACTTTCTGGCAAATAAGACATTTGGACACGTAGACCGCTATGTCCTTCTTCATGCCCGGCCACCAAAAATTCCTTTTTAAGTCCTGGTACATTTTCGTGGCACCAGGGTGGATAGTGAACCGGCCCTTATGAGCCTCTGTCATAACCTCTTCGGTCAATGGCCCTCGAGGAATAACAATCCTCTTCTAGAACAGCAACAAACCATCATCGTTCCAAGACACACCGTCCTGGTTTTTCACATAATACAGACACTCTCTCTGCACTTGCGCCTCTTTGATCTTTTCCATCAGCTCATTAATCACTTCTGCTGTCTCCATTTCGAGCAGTGCGCCCCCAAACAAGGAGTTCACTCTCAAGTCTCTGAACTTCTCGATCATCTCGTAATCATTTATCATTAAGCCGGATAAGCTCACGGACTTCCGACTCAAAGCATCGGCTACCACATTGGCCTTGCCAGGGTGATACCTCAACTCAAAGTCGTAGTCCTTCAAGAACTTCATCCATCTACGCTGTCTCATGTTCAACTCCTTCTGGTCAAACAGATACTTCAGGCTCTTGTGATCACTGAATACAGCAAACTTCATGCCAAACAGGTAATGCCTCCAAATCTTGAAAGCAAAAACAATGGCTGCCAACTCCAAGTCATGAGTCGGGTAGTTCTCCTCATGAGGTTTTAACTGTCTTGAAGCGTAAGCAACCGCTTTCCCTTTCTGCATCAGCACACAGCCAAGTCCTTTACCAGAGGCATCGCAGTATAACTCGAATTGCTCCATAGGATCAGGAAGGACTAACACAGGAGCAGTAGTCAGTCTCTCCTTCAGCTCCTGGAAACACTCCTCACACTCATGTGTCCACACAAATGGAGTCTCCTTTCGGGTAAGGCGAGTCATCGGTAGCACCATCTTGGAGAATCCTTCTATGAACCTCCGATAGTACCCGGCCAAACCCAAGAAGCTTCTCACTTCTGTAACCGTCTTGGGTCTCTCCCAGTCCATCACAGCCTCAATTTTGTTAGGATCAACTGCAACTCCATTAGCAGAAATTACATGACCCAGAAATTTCACCGCCTTGAGCCAAAACTCGCATTTCGACGGCTTAGCATATAGCTTTTTCTCCTTTAGCACTTGCAAAACTATCTTCAAGTGCTCAGTATGCTCCTCCTCCGTCTTGGAGTAGATCAAGATGTCGTCAATGAAGACGATCACAAACTGATCCAGGTACGGCTGGAAAATCCTGTTCATGTAGTCCATAAACACTGCGGGTGCATTGGTGAGTCCAAACGGGATCACCAAGTACTCGTAGTGCCCGTACCTCGAGCGAAATGCTGTCTTTGGGACATCCTCCGGCTTTACCCGTATCTGATGATAACCGGACTGGAGATCAATCTTGGAATACACACAAGCACCCCTGAGCTGATCCAGCAAATCGTCAATGCGTGGAAGAGGGTACTTGTTCTTGATTGTCACCTTGTTCAACTGTCTGTAGTCGGTGCACAACCGCATGGTCCCATCCTTCTTTTTCACAAAAATGACCGGTGCTCCCCAGGGAGACACACTCGGCCGAATGAAGTCTTTTGCTGAAAGCTCCTCGATATGCTTCTTCAGCTCTGCCAACTCTGGTGGCGACATCCGGTATGGAGCCAACGATATAGGCCCCACACCAGGCAATAAGTCTATGGAGAACTCTATCTCCCTCTGCGGTGGAAACTCAGGAATCTCCTCAGGAAACACCTCGAGGAATTCCCTCACCACAGGAATGCCAGTGAGATCCTCCTGTGTCCCACTCACCAAACCTCCCAACATGACATAGCCAAATGCCCCTGCTCTCAAGGCCCTCCTCGCCTGCAGGACTGAAATGAACGGTGAGGAACTGGCTGTGGACCCACCCGGAGACATCACCACTTTCTTGGCACAACAATCAATCATTGCGCAGTTTCTGGACAACCAATCCATGCCCAAAATAATCTGAAGGTTGGCCATCGATAATCCTATAAGATCTACCGAGAAGTCACGGTCATCCCACTGAAACGCTACATCGCGATGAACAGTGGAGGTCAAACATTTTTCTCCGGTGGCGGTGGTAACCCGCATCGGTGGAGAAAGCACATCACTGGGCAACTCAAGCCCCACAGCAATAGGGGTAGCAACAAAAGAGTGCGTTGCCCCGGAATCAAACAAAACATCAACAGTTGATCCACCAATGGTAACAGTACCTCTGACCAGGTTCGGAGCTCTGTCCGACTGCTGACGATCAAGTGTGTAGACTCGTCCGGTAGTAGGTGGCACGGCTGGTGCCCCAGTAGGAACCATCTGCAATGGCACAGCCTGCACTGCAGCAACTCTCGCCATCGGGCAATCTCTGGAGTAGTGGCCCTCCTTGCCACACTGGAAACAAATCAACTGACCGGTAGAACACGGCCCAAAGTGCGATTTCCCGCATCCAGAGCATCTGGGAGCAGGAGGTCTAGCTGTGTTCCCCGGTGCGACAGTCTTTCTGAACTGATTTGGCGCTTGCTTAGCCGCCAACGGTGGTTTGCCCTTGCCCTTGTTGGCAAAGTTCTTGTTCTTCCAGGGAGTAGAACCACCAGCGCTCTGCGGCACCTCAACCTTGGCCCTCTTGGCCTGACTCGTACGGCAGTAGTCCTCGATGTCGCGGCACTGCTGTACCAACGCTCCGAAGTCTCTCGAAGCAGAACCAGCGAGATGTCCAGCAATATCCTCATTAAGTCCCCTCCGGAACTTGGCCGCCAGAAAAACGGGAGTCGGTCTCGCCATGCGGAAATGAGAGAACTTGACCAGTTCATTAAACTTGGCCAGGTACTCGTCGACAGACAACGAGCCCTGCACCAATCGGTCAAACTCTCCCTGCTTCCTCTCCTGAGAGTCGTAAGGAAAGTACTGGCCCAAGAAGCTCTCCTCGAAGAATGGCCACGTCATCACATGGCCTTGCATCTCGTAGACCTGAGATAGGTTGGTCCACCACTCATGGGCCTCGCCCTCCAGCATATAAGTGGCGAACAGCAGCTTCTGCGGATCCGTGCATTGCATGATCCGGAAAATCTTGTCCAGCGCCTGTAGCCATCTCGCAGCAGCAATGGGATCATACGATCCGTCGAAGGTAGGTGGCTTATGCTTGCGGAAAGCATTCAGCCGGCGATCGATCTCGTCACGATCCTCAGCAAGTACGGGGATAGTCTGCATAGCCCCCGTCAGATGACTACCCTCACCCATCTGGCTCTGGGTGTCCTCCTGTTGACTAGGCGGAGGTGGAGGCGGTGGCGGCGGTGGAGGTGGTGGAGGACCCTGGCCCGCAGCAGGACCAACCCTCAACTCCTCCAACATGACCCTCATCATAGTCATGTTGGCCATCCGGTTCTCCTCCAGAACCTCTGCCGTGGTTTGCCGGTTCGCATCTCGTATAGCGTCCAGCATTGCCCGTTCGCCAGCCTCGTGGCTTCCTGGTCGGCTAGTCGGGCCGCCTGCATCTCAGCTAATGCAGCCAGGACAGGATCCGTCTGATCCTCGCTCGTACTCGTGTTCCTCCTCGGTGGCACCATGACTCTGCACAAGTTACACAAGGAATGAGTTGATCAGGCCCACGCCATGTGGTCACATATGCATTATCATTACACACACCCGTCAGAGAGAACACAAAGTAGACACGCAACGACTCATCCTAAGTTATTGCAATACATACAGGCTTTTCCCTAGAAAGTGCTCTGATACCATAAAATGTAACAGCCCGTGTTAACCCGGTCTGTTAACACACTATCGTATTAAGCCACGCTTAATTAAAATGCGGAATAACTTTTTCTTTAATTCAATTATGACGTCATTAACTTAACCAGCTTGATTACTTAATCATTTTCATAAAAATACTGCCTGTATGTAAATTGCAAGACAACTAACTGAATACCTCGTACATAAATATAATGTGAGTATCTAAAGCCACAGGTCTACACAAGTAGCCTGGGTCAAAATCCTGATACTTTAATTACAACTTTAACATAAAAAGACGATAACAATCATGTGGCATGGATAAACCCCATGCTCACCAAATAAGGCAACAATGCCCACAAATAGTCTCAACATAACTTAACATAAATAAAGCATAAAACATAACAGCAGTCAAATAAACAGCAATCCACAACCAGCACGTCAATATCAACTCAGCTCTGGCCTCCTGCCACCTGAGCCCTCAACATTACCTGATCCTGAAATAAGCGTCCCCAAACGTGGGGTGAGATCTCTAACAAGAAATCTCAGTAAGACAAGGGGTCCTCAAGGAGTCTCCACCCCAAGCTCACTTACATGTGTAATATAAGTTCTAAAACAGTATTACAGTATAAGTTCCAAAATCATGCGATGCAGCAATTAATCATGTCATGTGTGCTTTCAAATCTACTGGCCAGAGAAATGTAGGAATACGTCTATGCCTACATGAGTACATGGATACTACCTGCACCTCACCCACATGCTTCTCCATCTTGTATGTACTACATACTCAGGATTGCCGTCTAGGTGGACACCACATGCATATCATAATAGCTCATTACATATAAACAGCTCAACAGCATTTCCAAAATAATCAAAGCATGTAACACAGCATGCATAAACCCATCCCCATGGGACATGGTGGAACATCAAAATGGCTAAACCGAGGACACGAAAGCTTACCTTGCAAGCTAGCTATCCAAGCCAAGAGTCCAACCACTCACTAGTCCACAAACAGCAATATCACAATCTGATATGGACCATTAACAAGTCAATATTAATGCATCACAAGCATACAACTTAAAGACTACGCCTTTCCTTTACGTTTTACGTCTTAAGGCTTCCAACAAAGCCATAAGCCCTTAATCATGTGATTCTGACTTAGTCCATTTATTACAGAAGTTCAACTTCCTTAAACTAGGGTCCATACACACCCAATAGCTTACTGTTCATACAGTAAAGCTACTGTCTGCGCAGAACCCAGGATATCCGGATATCAGAAGGGGAATATCCGGATATGACATATCCGGATATCACACTGGACATATCCGGATATGTCATATCCGGATACCCAGATCCCATATCCGGATATCAATATCCGGATACTGATATCCGGATATCTGTTCGACAAATATCCGGATATCTCACGACAGAATGCAGTTTCTGCATTTCGTGAATATCCATCCCAAAGGTCCAACTTTTAATACATGTACACGTTAAAGCATACATCTTTAGTTCATTTTAGGTTCATATACCTTATACCCTCTTGTTTACTCATTAAACATGGCCAAGACATCAACTTTAAGCATCATAAACTCATGATCATAGTGAGATAACTTACCAAAGCTCAAAACAGAGGCAAGTTGTGCTCTTGGAGCTCTCCCAAGGTTCCTCAGACTCAGCCTAAGTAGGAGCACGAAAATGGTACTTCAAGATGGGTTCTTGCACCACAAGAAGGCACTTTGAAGCTCACAATGACTACCACAAAGTAGCCATTACTAAAGCTTCAAACTCATGCTCACTAACTACACACACAGCTCTCTCAACTCAGAATAATGGTCACAATGCAGCCCCAAGGTTTACTCTCACCTTCACAAATGTCTAAACAAGCATGAAAGGTGATAACTTGGCAAAAGAATGAAGAAGGAAGAAGAAGAAGAAGAAGAAGAAGAAGAAGGGTGGCAGCTGCAGCCACAAAATCCCCAACGTAGGAGTATTAAAATGCCTAGGGTTTTGTGCTAATGTGCCTATTTATAGGCACAAGCCACTAATCGCACAGTATTAGCCTTAATCGCAAAGTAAAAGATATTGATCCCAAACTTCGGATTCTAGACCTACGCATTTTTCTAAGATTTTTCATATTTTTATTTTATTTTTCGGAGCACCTTTCCGGTACGCGCTTTTCCATAGCCAGTATCAGTTCTGGCATCAGATTACGTCATTTTGACTTGAAACTTGTTTTACAAGTCCTACATAATATTCTAGTAATTATCATGTATTTATTATAATTTTCCGGGATACTTTTCCGGTACGCATTTATACCGAGTAGCAGAACCGGTATCTGCGCTTTTCTTCCGAAAAGCGACTTTCAGCATTTTTACTCACTCAATATAATTATCTAAGCCCATTAATAATTATTAGGGTCAATTATGGAATTATTTCCTAATTATCATAATTAACTTACTAATTACCTTAATTAACGGTGCGGGTTCTTACACATTTCAACCGTCCTATTCATTTATCACTGACACGTCTGAAAATTTGAATCGACAGCCATTAACTACAATAATGTCTTCATTGTACATTTATCTTATGTCATCCATGGTGATTTTCTCAACTTCTTCCTTCTACACATACTACGTAATTACTTCATCTCACCTATGTTTACTCAACAGTACCTCCTTATGGACTTAATTTCCATATTTCAACATAGTTCAATTAACACTTCCCTAGCACAATAATTTCAAGTGGTCAAATCCCTTAGGATTAAATATCAAATATCCTATTTATTTCTCTACATTAACCATCCCAATTCATTCAAGTGTGCACCATCTATCCCGGTCTTATAACTTCTATTCAAACATAACCTATTCAAACTCATACATAAGCATATCTGTTCTCATTTTTCAATAATCCATCAGGTTCTAAGTCTCTCACCTTAATGAAGTTTATTCACCAAGTCCACCTGTACATAATTGTTTTACTATACTACACATATACCTGGAATTTCACCAATATCATCTTCATACTATAAACTCATCTCAATTATATATTTATTTTTCACAGTACTACAAAGTTCGCTTATGCTAATACCGTACATATTATAGATTTGTTTACAACTTTTACTTATAATACAATTTTTTTTAAATTTCATCAAAAGTCAGACAAAATATTTAAGTCTATTTTCATTAAGTCCTCTAATCTTCACATTTTACTCACTGCCATCTCTTGTCCATTGAGCAGTCAACACTGCAGCCACAACATCAGGTTAAGGACTCACATTCGGTGCTCCAAGGTTGCCACGCAGGTTTCTTATGATGACCACTCATGTAACACAAAGGAATGGGTTGATCAGACCCACACTAAAGAATCACATATGTAATAATCGATAAGAGTCTACATACAACTATGCAGCACATAACACAACTATACATTATTAGAGTTCCCTAACAAAATTGCTCTGATACCAGTTACAATCACAGCAATTCATTTATAAAAATGCGAGTAAACTTTTTTCGTTTACTACGCGAGCATTTAAAACCGTAAAAAGCGTAATAAATAAAAGTTATGACCATAACTGTAAAATCTTGCGGAATACTTGTTTAAACTATTTTTATATTTTATTTTACTTAATACAAGACACTAAGGGGTTCCCATAAACTCACTTAGCCAATTTCTCAATGTTACGTTTTCTATCTATCCGAACGTGGTTCGGTATATTTATTTATATCCTCTCAACTTTCTTTGTGTTCGTCTCGTCTTTTGGTATCTTTTACGGGATTTAATTACCTTTCTAATGAGCCACCACACGAGTTATTTCGATCTCGTTTGCTCTGGATATCGCCGTTTGAAGTCGGACAAGCAAAGCTGCCAGCCAACCCCAAAACAGTGCAACCATCCCTCACTAAACGAATTACTGCAGAAAATCCACTAAGCCAATTTCTCTCAAATTTTTTTAAAACAAACTAGACACCTAAAACTTCAATTTGATATATAATTCACCTAATTTTACCAAGAAACGAAGCGGAAATAAATTTCTCAAAACCGGTCCTTAACTGCCACATGTGCAGTAAGCAAATGAGCAGTCTGCACTCTCTGCCCTCTCTAGGCCGACTTCCCACCCATAATTCCACCAAATTTTACCACAAGATAGAGGACATCTCAAACTTTATAATGGCGCACGTCCCTATCGGACCTCTGTGGAGGGAGATATGCTCTCCTTAAATTCGCCTAAATTCTGCCAATTCTACAGAAAATTCGTCAGAGTTTTCTTTATTTTTACAAAAATCCCCAAATTGCAAGTGTATTCTAAGATCTCAAATGTACCTAATATTCAATGGGTGGCACACACAAAGACCAAAAATGCCTTGGGGCACTTACAACCCAACTCAGTTTATAGTTATTATACAATTTATATCATACTGCTCACTTGATTAATACTTAATACATTTCAATCATCAAAGTCCATTTACATGCATTTTCTAAGCATTCACATAATCATAATCCCAAAATAGGCCTAAAGCCCTTCCATCATATTACACATGCTTCTCTTTACACAACGTCCAAATACAATATTTACAACATCTCAATTACATATTACCACTTACGATTTCATGACTTTAAATTACAACTTGAAACATGAACTTTAAATGACATGTACAACTAGACTTAGGTAGAATGACATGAAAAAATATGACATAAATCTCATCCTAGCAACATATGAAATGTTCATGCCCTAAGTTTAGCCTAGGCCCAATGGCCATCAAAATACAAAATAATAAAAGTGCTCCAACTAATCATCCTACGGGCTTCTTGCCCGCCGTTCGGGCACCACTGCTACCTCCTGAAATAAAGTCCCCAAGATGGGGTGAGATATACGAATATATCTCAGTAACCCAGAGGTTCTGGAGAATACTCCGCCCAATGGCTCACTTCGATGCATATAAATAATATAAAACAATATCTTGGAAAATGGGATATAGCAAGGGATTTAGAGAAACTGGGGAACATAGGGATACAAAATACGACGAAGCTGGAATGGTAGCTACCAATACCATGCAACGTCCTGCCTAATGGCTCGGCATATAAGCCTACGGGTCTCATCCAAGGCGTATTCCTAGAACAACAACCAAGATACCCCTCCCATCCACATACACCCGAGACTTCCTAGTGTGCTCCTATCCGGATTACACACCACGACCCTAGGTCAACTGGAACTCCCTCTCGGAGACCTATCCAGTGGAAGTTCGAAATGCCCGAAGGCAAACTGTCTACTGGCCAGAGACTCGGTACTTATGTACCAACATAAATACTACATGCATGATCATGTTATTCTACACTACTCATATACATTTCCTACCATCACCCTCAACGGGCATGGTGGAACACACAAGGGGAACAAGCCCCAATACCAAGAGTTTACCTCAATAAGCCTCTTCGCTTAGCTCCACAACAGTATACTCTCCGAGCTCATTACTCAACAGAATGGCTACACAGAGGACATCCACAATTACTCAAAACTCATAAGAACACATGCAAGTTAACAATTATACAAGTATTGTTCCAATCACGTACCTCAATCCCACTTGGTCTAGGACCAAGGGCAATCCACCGACTCATGGTTCGGGTTTCAAATCGACGTACGATAACCTACAACAATCATGTACGAGCCATCAGTACACGACAATTACATCAGAATATGAAAAACGTCAAAACCTCCCCTACACCCTTGTAGGTTCGGCCAAACAAGTGCAATTTTGCATTTTATTTTTCTAAATTTTCTTTCTCATTTTATTATGCATCCTAAGGTTGCCAAAAGGCCATACTAAGTGCCATTTTTCATTTTATGTCTTTTAAACAACATTTTGCCTAATATTTCACTCTAGGATCCTTTATGACTTTCAACACCATGAAGTATTTTTCATTGATTCTACAACCTTCAAACCACCACACAACCCATCTAATTACCATTTACCACATGATACATCATCCAAGCAATGAAAGCAACATCAAATTCCTAAAATTCCCTAAATGGCCGAATTGTAGTATATGTCATTCCAAAGGATTTTCACTAAATGTTAACCACTCCATACCTCGTACAATTCCATTACATCAACATATAACCATAAAAAAACTCACCAATCCAATCCTAACACATTTTCAAAACTCAAAGTCATGACCAACCTCAAAATTTCTAAGTTAAAATTTCACAATTTTCATCAATAATTTTCATGGGATTTCTAGCTCTAACACGTCATTCTAAGACATAATCATCTAATACACATTTTCCATTTGAGCTCTCTAACATCACAAATCAACAAAACAAGGTCTAGGGTTCATAAATATGATCTACCAAATTAACCATGGAAATGATGTAGAAACATACTCACAATTAAGGCTTAAGACCCGTCCAAGACATATCCAAGCAATGGAAGGCCAAATGACTCCATGAACATCAAGAACTCCAAGGAATTTCGTGGCTGATTTTTGCTCCTTTCTCACAAATGAGAGGGTTTCAAGGCTAATGGATACCACCAATGTGTTTGGAAGGTGATTTCCAACAAATTTCAAGACAAGAATCAATGGATTTGGTGCGAAAATGACTAAGTTATGGTGAAATGAAATTTTGAAAGAGAAATGGTGTGAGGAGAGAGAAATTCGCGGTTTTGAGAGAGAGTGTGAGGGTGGGAGTCTGGGAGATGATAAATAATGCATATGCACATGTGTCTTAAGTGACTTAAGTGAGGTGGGCCCCACCGCCACCTCACGCGATTTCAAACTAATTCAAAACTCCCTCTCATTCCACTAAACGTCCATAATTTCATAACCTATTTAGAAACTCTAATTTTTAACATTAACCATTGTCCTTTAATTACCCTTGATCAGATGAATCCTGAGTTTTTTGGTCGTTCGGAGAAAATGCTATTTTAAGCTGTTGCGCGCGCCGTTGGCACGCTTCCCCAAACGTATTTATTTCCATCAAATTTTATCAGAAATCATATTCCCTAGTTCTGTAAATCATTTATAACTCATATTTAAAACCTAGAGCTCAAAACTCAATCGGCACGTTTTACGGTGCAATCGTACCGCGATATTTTTACCCGGTAAAAACACTATTCACTGAATTTTCTGAAACTTGTATATACACTCAATTTTTCGTTCTAAATTCATTTCCAGGGTTATTTTTATCATCTGAGACCTTCTACTCAATTTTCTTCCTAGGGTTGTGTGCATGGCTAATTTATCGTTTTGCCTTTTCTTTGTATTTTGGCCTAATTTTCAAGATTTTCACTAATCCTTCCTTTTAATTCTCATTTAATATATTAATATTTAAACTTAGAAATGCGATTTGTTATATAAATCATAAGCACCAAGCTTGTTACATATATACTCTATTCGATGACCCCTCAAAGACTTCATAAATACATATGCTAATTGATCATTAAATGGTACAAAACTTCTCTTAATTTCACCAGCAAGGATCTTCTCACAATAAAGTGGCAATCTATCTCGATATACTTGGTTCTTTCATGAAACACTGGATTGGAAGAAATATGTAGTGTTGCTTGGTTATCACAAATGAGGGTTGCTGGTCCTGTGTCTACAAAATCTAAGCTTTCTAAGAAGTTGCTTAAGCCAGATGAGCTCGCAAGTAGTAGAAGCCATGAAGTGATACTCTGCTTCAGCACTTGATCTAGCAACTACATTCTGCTTCTTACTTTTCAAGGAAATCAAGTTGCCTCCAATGAAGATACAATATCCAGCAGTAGATCTCCTATCAGTAGGACAACCGGCCCACCCTCCCTTCGTCGAGCCTTTCCTTTAATGGTTGGGGGAAGCATTCACTAATCTGAACTTGACGGGCATCCTTTCCAGCCTTATTCAAATAGGGGGTGGGTTTTGTTGGTTCATTGCTGAACTCTGAGCTTGGCCTATTCGTACTGGTCTCCGGAATGCCTTGGCTCGAAGCTTCAAAAAAGGATATTCGAAAAAAAGATAGGGCAGACTAAGACTAAGGTTACTTTGCTTTCTAAGAGTATCTGACAACTTTAACATGACCTTTATCTTTATATTCAAAGCCTTTTCCTGGAAATGCCTTGATATACTTGAGAATACAAATGACGGCATTCTAGTATTCTTGACATGGAGAATTAAGAAACTGACTTACCACACTAACTGCAAATGAAATGTCAGGCCGAGTGACTGTTAGGTATTTTAGTTTTCCAACCAATCTTCTATACATTTCAGGATCTGAAACAGGCTCCCCCTGATTCGATAAAAGCTTGACACTTGGATCCAAATAAGTATCAACAGACTTAGAATTTAACAAAGCAATCTCTTCAAGAATATCCTGAGCATATTTTCTCTGAGATATCATAATTCCATCTTTAGATTAGGTCACCTCGATTCCTAAAAAATATCGAAGTTTCCTAAGATTCTTGGTTTGAAAATGATGGCATAAGTGTTGCTTCAACTGAGTAATCCCACAATTATCACTACCTGTGATGAAAATATCATCAACATACATTACCAAGTAGATAGACCTAGAAGCTAAATGACAATAAAAGAGAGAATGATTAGCCTCACTCTGAGTCATACCAAATTGTTGAACAACACTGCTAAATCTACCAAACCAAGCTCATGGAGATTGCTTGAGACCAAATAGAGACTTGTAGAGACAACAAATAAGACCTCACTCCCCAGAGCAACAAACCCAGGAGGTTGCTCCATATAAACTTCCTCCATAAGATCACCATGAAGAAAAGAATTCTTAATATCAAGTTGATAGACAGGCCAGTGGCAGACAGCAACCATGGCAATAAAGAGGCGAACAGAAGATATTTTCACCATAGGGAAAAAAATATCACCATAATCCAGTCCAAACACCTGAGTGAAACCTTTCACCACCTAGCAGGTTTTAAGACGATCCACTTTACCATTGGGACCAACCTTAACGATATAAATCCAATGACAGCCAACAACATATTTTCACGACGAAAGAGAGACCAAATCCTATATGCCATTGTGCTGAAGAGCACTCATTTCATCGATCATAACATGTCTTCATTCAGAATGCGAAAGTGCTTCACCTGTAGTCTTAGGAATATACACAAAAGACAAAGAGAAAAGACATGCAAAACATGAAGGAGAAAGACGGTGGTAACTAATATTAACTGAATACCTGGCCGGAGGGCGAATATCACGGACACCTTTATGAAGAGCATTGGAAAGGTCACTAGCCGAAGGTGGGATCGAAGCCGAGGGAGGAGATGCAGTCGGATGTGAGCCCACAAAAACATATGGAGAAATCGAAAGTGGGGAAATAGGTTGCAACTCATTGGGAGAAGAGATTACCGAAGGAGAGACAGAAACCAGGACCGAGAAAGACATAAGGTATTCAAAGGAGGCGGCATGGAGAGATGGCTGAACAGAACTAGAATCCATAGGAGCAGTAGTTGAGTTAAAAATGGAACTGATTCGAAGAATGAAACATCTGCTGAGATAAAGTATATAAAAGATGGAGATGATCCAGGAAGATGCCTGATGAAGAAAATGAGAAATGATAAGGCGATAAAGAGCAGAGTTGCAACTCTTAAAATGAGTTAATATTCAGGAATGCAAAAACCCAGAAGCCGAAGAAGAAAACAAGAGAGAGAAAGGATGCAATGCTAGGTAATGTGAGATGCTGAAGAGAAACGAGGAAATCAAAAGTTGAATGCGCGAAATGAAAAGGAAGGGGAAAATATGTCAAATCAACACTGACAAGACGGTTGAAACGACATTCAGGCATCAGCATTAAATGTGCACAACACACGAAGGAGGCACTCTAGGCACATCTTTCCAATTAGATAGCAACACGTGTAAATCCGAAACCGTTATAATAAAGTCAAGAAGACGCAACGATCAAACCACATATCCCGGATAATGGGCAACGATACAACTTCAAAGGAAAGAACAAGTATACAAAGTATTGATTTTTTATCATACTCCCAATACCAAACAATGAATCCAAAGCTCGACTACCAACGAGCAAGGATGAATTGCAATAAGGACTTGCCCGTCTTAAATAGCCAAACAAAGAATATGATACACGATTCGAAATACGAAGAGCATATCTTTTTATATTTATCTCGGTGACGCGGACTCTTATAACATCGAGCTGGGGGACAAATAAATTATTTCTCAGAATCTACACTCAACAATAAAGTCAGCAGAGTTGAGATATTAACACTAATAGCCAACTACACATGGAAAAGATGATGTCAAAATATAACCAGTATCAAGCAATAACTACACGGATCCCCAGCCAATTCCAGCTATAGCTTGGATACCAAACCGGGATCCTAAAGTTGCAAATATAATGCATCTAGGTAGCCCGAATACCCAGACTACCGGGATGAGGGACAACTGTTATGGACCTGTATAAGAGGCTCATGCTATATAAACTATGAAGCCCAATAATGGGCAATAAAAAGAGAAAGTTAATATGACTAAAGGAAAGTATCAATCTAAGATACTAATCCTAATACACAACAACGAACCTGAACATGGGCTTATTAAAGAGGCACCAAAGGTCCGGAATTTCATTACCCAAAGATGAATCCTATAAATAAGAGGTAAAACCCACAAGTATGGACACTTACTCTCTCTTTTTTTATTGATAAACGTATGGACACTTACTCTATCTTTACTGTTATGTTGTCATTGAGCATACACATCACTCCCTTTGACTAACGCTGTAATTAGTTATTACCAATACATAGTAATCTGCTACACTCAAAAATATCTAATTTATGGATATCTGAGAAAGCTTCCAGATCCAATATTAATTTACTAATTTTTTTGACTAGATATCTATGTCCTTAGGACATAACAATTTATAAAATGATTTATTTAATACTTCAGATTTGTTTTTTACAGTTGTATTGTTTAATTTTTAAAATGAAAAATATTTTATTTGATTACACCTAGAGTCGTTATTTAGTATTTTCCTCCATATGTATTGACTCTTTTGCTTCCAACGCATTATTCGAGCTATTAGCTTTTTTTACTTTTTGCCTCTACCAAAAGTTGTTTAATCTGTTCATATTTAATTTTAAATTTCTTGAATAAATATTTAATGATGTACTTTTTCATTTTGAGTTAAATTAAATACAATTTTCAAAAAGCTAATTAAGATTTTTTAAAATAGATATGAATAGATTCAGGACTTTTCGTGATAGGCAAAAAAGGTCAAAAAGTTTAATACGTGAAATAAAGCTTTAGGAGAAAAAGACTTGTCAATGCTTCTCCTGAAAAAATGAAAACAGATGAATAATAGCGTGCAGATGTAACAAAAAGAATTCATTATTACTTTTGAAAATAATACAATACAGTGAAGCTCTGAACTAAATGTTTAAATATATATATATATATATATATATATACACGTCCCAGATGAGAAAATTGTATGAAAACTTATAAATATAATTAACTTCTTATTTATATTATTAGAAAATAAATTATGAAAAAAATTGATAGCTTGCAATTTTAAAAAAATGGTTGCTTATAGTTAAAATAATTTCTCTGTTTAATATAAAAATTATGTATTGATCATAACATTTAAATATTTTGATACAATACTAAGAATTTTATATCAAAATATACACAGATTAATTTATACATTTTATGATAATATTAATTAATTAAATAATTTTATTTCATACGATAGTCTTGGAGGTAAAAGTTGGATAAATATTTCTACCAAAAAAAAAAGTTGGATAAATACATTGTGGAAGGATCACACGTTTAACAGTAGTAATTTTAATCTTTAATATATTATTAAACGATAGCTAACATATAATAAGAATGATAAACCTAAAATGGTAGTATGTATGATTATCCCTATTATTAAATATAGTTTGTAGTTTTATTAAACATTTTGGAAAACTTCTACTTTCAAATATGTATTTATTGGACGAGACATTGTGAAGAGGAGAACATTGATTGATATACAATTTAAAATTTTATTGAATAATACCCTTTTTGCTCGTTTCTATAGGAGAATAAACTAAGGAAGTTCATTATCAGTATCAGATGATTGGGTTTCATTTTCCAATATTTGTGTATATGGATTTTCACATATATGCTGATGACATATGGAATAAATATGCTTGAAGAGTTTTGATACAGTTGCATTCTTTTTGCACCATATAGAATACGCTTGAATGTATGTTACATTTTGGCAAATATCAAATACCCAAATTCACGGTAACTAGGAAGGGTTTTATTATTATCATTTAATATAAGATAGTTATCTTATGTTGTAGAGAGAAAATAGATGGGTCCCTCCATTCCAAAAAAAAGGAAGAAAAAAAATGTGGGATACGGAAATCGAAGTGAGAGAAAATGAGAGCTAGATGATATCTTATGTAAAAGAAAAGTAATATTTCCCAACTAGGAAACTGTATACTATAACCTCAGATGCACGGACACGCAAATTTTTTTAAAATTTGCGTGTCGGACACGTGTCCGACACGGACACGTTCCGACACGCTCGGACACGCGTCCGACACGCAGTCAACATTTGGGGACACGCGGTCAACTTTCCGACACGTTCCGACACGCAGTCAATATTTGGGGACACGCAGTCAACATTTGGGGACACGCTCGGACACGTTTTTTTATTTTTTTATTTTTATTTTTTATTTTTATTTTTATTTTTTTAATCTTAATTTTATTTTGTTAACTAAATATAAAAGAAATAATTTATAAATTAATTTTTTTCTGTTATGAAATTTGATATTAAAAATTAACAAAGTATGAAAAATTATTTATACTTATATTTATGTTATAAAATCTAAATATTTGATTGATTATATGACTTATTATGGACTCTTATATGTATTAAATAAAAATTATATTATATATATTAAAATTTTTATTTAATATCAAAACGTGTCCCAACGTGTCGAAATATGATATTTTTTAGAATTAACGTGTCGGCGTGTCGTGTCGTGTCGTGTCCCGTGTCCCGTGTCCCGTGTCCGTGTCCGTGCATCATAGACTATAACAGTAAGGGTGGGTTGGATTGAGTGACAATTTAATTTAGGATGATTAACTTGAAATTAGTTTTATATTTGTACAGGCCATTTTCTCCGCCCAGAATATTGTAGGTACGCCGCAAAGGAATAATTAGAATCTTAAAATTAAAAAATAAAATTATATAATATTTTCGAAAGCCCGTAATGGAATTGAATGTAGCAGCATAAAAACGGCTTGTTGACACTTGAGCTAAGGCATTAGCTTTTGACTTCCGGTTTTTAGCCCTTTAACAATGTATTGAATTCAGATCTTTCCACGTGAATCTTTTAGGATGGGAAATTCTGGGTTTTCATTTATTCCTTTAATATAACACAACAAATTTTTCTACACACACAAAATTTTGTGGGGTCCATACATTTTAAAATAAAAAAAATATGACATACAAAATGAATCTCTATAACATTACAGAATTACTTTTCCTTCGACATAATAAACATAAAACTCATTCTTTTTTGTTTGGTTGAGTGTGGCTAATTAATCAACAACATTGATTTTCATCAATAGTTTACACATATATAGTTGTCTGTTTGGGCATGACAAAGTATGCTTCCATTTATTATTTAGTAGTATTGTAGGTTTCATGCAATTGAACAGCCAGCACAAAATCTTCTTATTTTTTATGAAATTGGCTTTAAATAATGGGTAAAGTGTGTGTCATTTTAAAGGATGCAAGATTGTGTCATTTTAAGAGAGAGAAAGAGATAGATAAAGGAGGAGAGAGAGTTGACAAAAAAAATAAAGGTGTGGGTCCCACATCTTTGTGAAAGTAAAAGGATATAAATTGTGTCATTTAAAAGGATAAACATTTTTCCCATAAATAATTCAATAAATAAAAAACACTCCCTACACTTCTCTAGTATTGGCTTTAAATTATTTAGTGATCAAATTTAATTATTATAATATGTGAGTTTAGACTAGTTTTTAAAAAAAGAATATTATGCTATAATTTTTTGTCATAGGTTATTTTTTCTTTTGGATTCCACGACTCTTATTACTCTTTTGAAGCGAGCGAGCTCCTTCAACTATTGTTGTTAAAATCTCGATTTATCACTACGATTTCACGTTTTAACGATTTTTTCGTCAAAACGATTTTACTAATATTTCAAACGCTTTTATGTCTTTATGATTTTTTACGATTTTTTTACATTACAATTTTACGTTTTACTATTTTTTAATCCCCATCCGATTTTACTTAAGATCTCCATTTTAACAATATTGCCTTCAACTATTCTATAACCCAAGTGGGGAAAGGAACTCACATAAATATGATATTAATCCTAAGTCAAGTGGGTATCAATTATTTAGCAGCTCTAGCTTCGAAGATTCTCTCCCAAATTCGAATCAATACTCTTTTGGAAGTTCATCCTTCTTTGAGTATATTACCACTTGAGCCAACTCTTGGATTGGTTATATTTTTTAATTTATAAGAAAGCACTAAAATTACTTTTATTAGGTTTTTTAATTAAAAATACTTATTTAGTTCTCTTTAAAAATTGAATGGAAATTTTTAATTAAGAAAGATTTAAAAAAATCAACAAATGGCCCAATAGAACTTTGTAGTCATTGTGTTGAGAATCCAATTGGCTCCATTGACAAAATAAATTACAATGAACAGCTTCTTGTTTAACTTTAAAAGGGAAAGATCAAAACCCTTTTCATTAAGTCCATTTGATGTTCAACTAAAACTAGTTTCACATTTCATGATTACAACTTGATTTGGAGTGGCACAAGAGAGGTTTTTGTAATCTTATAATAGAAAAGAAAAGACAGAATATGGATTTCTTGCAACTTTTCTTTGTTGCATTAATGCCAATTCTGAAAGTTCTGTTGATTACTGCTATTGGGACATTCCTTGCAATTGAACGCTTTGGCATACTTAGGGAAAATGCCAGGAAGCACATAAATACTGTAAGTTTCATTTATCCCAAAATACTGTAACATGCTCCAAAGGAGGTAGGATCATTTGACACCTCATCTAAGAGTCATTAGATCAAAAAATATCAATGGTGTCACATGCATACAAATCAGAGCCATTGATATTTTTTGATCTAATATCTCTTAGATGAGATGTCAAATTTTAAATTTGACACTGGTGTCAAAGGATCCTGGCTCAGTTTTTGTTCTCCCCCTAAAGAAAAAAATAAGGACATTACATGGTAACTAACTAATAATATGAGCATTTTTTTTATTTTATTTTTTTTGCACAGATGGTATATTATCTCTTCACTCCAGCTCTTATCTGTAGCAGCCTGGCTAAAACCTTAACTTTTAAGAGCATGGTTATGCTGTAAGCTTGTACTTTCTCACTATTCTCTGACATGTTTTGTTTCTATTCATTTGATTGGTTAGAAGAGATGCTTGCTTTCATGAATAATGTAGGTGGTTCATGCCATTAAATGTTCTTCTCATATATATTATTGGGACAGCTCTTGGATGGTTACTTGTTAAAATAACTAGAGTCCCTCTTCATTTGCAAGGCCTAGTGATGGGATGCTGTGCTTCAGGCAAGTTTATTTACAGATTTAAATTTTTTTCCCGAGTTTTATAAGAGTTATATATATATATATATATATATATATATATGAACCCTTATATATATATATATATATATATATATATATAGAGAGAGAGAGAGAGAGAGAAAAGAGTAACAATTGACACTCAATCTTAACCGTTGATCTCACTTGTATCTAATGATTAAGATTGAGTGTAACATTTATAAAGGTGTAAGATTGGGTTATTCTAATTAATTAATTCTTAATTCTTAATAAATTAGAAACGCTAAATGCACGGAAATTAACAGTTAAATTTGGTATAAGACCTATTATTCTTATACAAGTATAAGTTGATCATGTCCCTATAAGGTAAATTACATTTTCAATCTTAGTTGTTGATTTTAATCGTATCTAATGGAATCACATGATTGACAAATTAGAACCCTTAGATGCAAGTAGGTCAATAGATAAGATTGAGCGTAAGACTTTTTGCTCTTTGGTGTTGGTTGATCATACTCCACTATGAAACACTGGCACTTCAAAAACTCTGACGTGTCGTGTCCGACACTCTCCGACATTCTGACACTCCCCGACACTTCAACACGCGTTATAAAAATTCAAGAAAATGTTTAAAGGTTGCGTTATGTTGAGTTTTTAGTGTCAATTATTAGATTTGTTAGATAACAATTATCATTTTATTGAGTTTAATATAAATATTTGGGATATCTTATGTTTCTTTGCAAAATTGATGAATATTATATGTTTAGTTTCATTTTTTTGTTAAATTATTGAATATTAAATATAATGTACACTACATAGGTTAAAAATATTATTTAATATCAAAACGTGTCCTAACGTGTCGAAATCTAACATTTTTTAGAATTAACATGTCGGAGTGTCGTGTCGTATCACGTATCCCGTGTCGGTATTGGTGCTACATAGATACTCCATATGTGTGTATTATGACAATTTTCCATTTGATGTCTACAGGAAATCTTGGCAGTTTGGTTTATATTATAGTTCCAGCTCTCTGTAAAGAAAGAAGCAATCCTTTTGGAAATGTAGATGTTTGCTACAGAAATGGACTAGCTTATGCTTCTCTGTCAATGGCAGTATGACACTAATTCTAAACATTTGGAATTTAAGTATGTTCATCACACAATAAAGTTGAGATTTCAAAAATATTTTAAACATTTTCATTGTATTTCTGGTTTTTCAGCTAGGATCCACTTACTCTTGGTCAATTGTGTACAACATTGTCCGCATATATTCATCCAAGATTTCCAATGTTGCCAAAGTTGATGAATCCACAGTAAAGCCATTGCCAGCAACAGAAACTGATCCAGAAGACCATTCAAAATGTTCCATAAGAGCTTTGTTTACTGCTGAGGACAAATCACAGCCTAATGATCACATGGATCAACTTGAAGTTGAATGTAAAGTTCCTGATGAACAAGCACAGGTTGTTGTATTTTTCTAATATAGTTACTTTATGTAAACATTTCTACATTGCATGAATTTCTTTCTCATTTGACTCTTTGACCACTGAAGTCTCAAATTCATTAATTGGAATGCATCAAAACCTTTATAGTGTTTCCCCAGTAACATCCACCTCCAACTTCTTTTTTGGATTCCATGACCCTATTTATGTTTTTGAGGCGAGGCATGCTATGAGTATCCCCACGTGCTAGGTGGGGAAAGGAGCCGCATTGATATAAGACTAATTTCGAGTCATGCTGTTTGGTATTATTCAACTCTGAACTCAAAGATCCTGTAAAGAACCAATTCAAACCAAAAGTTTAAGTTGGTGGGTGATGACTTTTTAATAGTTTTATATATCTCAACACATCCCCTCACACGAGAGCTCTCTGGGCTTGAAGGATGGACAATGCACAGACCCATCTACCTGTGCGAAGAAAGAAATTCCACTAGAAAAAAAGTGGGATGTAAAGAACCAATTCAACCCAAAAGCTTAAGCTGGTGGGTGAGGATACATTAATGGTTTTATATATCTCAAGAGGTCTCTACATGATTCGAGTTCATGCTCTTTTGGCAGTTTCTTCATCCATCATGGGGCTCATGTTACCACTTTAGCCTTGTGTTACCTCCAACTTCTTATACCAGAAAAAGATGCTAGTTTCTGATTTTAATGAAATCTTATATTGTTTAGCTCAGAGTTAAATTGAATGGTATAAACAAGAATGGTTGGTGGCTTAGGTATTACTATCTGCAAAATGCTCTTATCTAGTGGGAAAAAAGTAAAAGAGATAAATGGAATTAAAATGGAATATGACATGTCTTCATATACTAAAGACTTTGTACAAACGATGCCTTACATTTTCAAGAGTTTCGCAGGTACCAGAAAAGCTAAAGATTATGAAACACCTCAAAATATTAGCTGATAAGATCAACTTGAAGACACTATTTGCACCTTCAACGATGGGAGCGGTATGTTCATAATTTTCCCATTTATCTCAGTAATCTTCCAATTATTTCCAATGAAATAATTCATTTGAAGGATATGGTATACTATGAAGTATAGAATGAGATATTATACTAGTCACAATACAAATAATAACACCTAAAGTCTCATTGTTCAATCCTGAAGCAGGCATTGGTCTAATACTGACTCAGTCATATCAAATGTTGAAATTTGTTCTTAGCTTCAACATAGTAATTGATGTGAATTTGATATGACTGAGTCTGATTTAGACCAATGCCTGCTTTGAACAAGCTTCAGCAATTAAATTGTTTAACTCTGAAGCTTAAGAGAGGCATTGTTATCTTGATTTAATTTTGTATTGAAGCCTTATTAACTCTTCCAAACAATGATACTTTGTTTTCCATATGTTTATGCAGATTATTGGTTTGACAATTGGTGTAGTCCCTCAATTTCGAAAACTACTAGTAGGTGATAGTGCTCCTCTCCATGTGTTTCAAGACTCTGCAAACATGATAGGGTGAGCATCCTCTACCACCTATTTGGGCATTAGATTAAAATATATTTAGCTACTTCCTTTTATTGTACTCTTTTTCTTTTCCCTTTTGCTTGGTTTTCAGGGATGCAAGCATTCCATCAATGATCTTATTGCTTGGGGCAAATCTTCAGGGTAATCAATCAATTATCAATAACATCAATTTTTCAATTTTGTCATTCATCTCTTGGGTTGAGTTAAGAGGGCGAGTCTGGAGCAATGGTACAGTTGTTCCTTTGTGACTGAAAAGTCATAGGTTCGAATCTAGAAAACAGTCTCTTTGTAAATATGCAAGGGTGAGGTTGTGTACAAGTATTACCCTCACACCAACCCTCAATTAGTTGGGTTAAAGGAGAGTCATTTTATCTCTTGTGCTGAGTTCAATATAGTAGTTACATTTGAAAATGAATATGAGGACAAAAATTGGTTGCTTTTCAGGTATAAAAGGATCAGGAATGCAACTTCCACTTATTATTGGCATTATTGTGGTTAAATATATTGCCTTGCCAGCAATAGGAATAGGCATTATTAAAGGTGCAGTTCACTTCAGCTTGATCCACCCTGATCCTTTATATCAGTTTGTTTTACTGCTCCAATTTGCCCTTCCACCTGCACTAGTCGTGAGTAAGTTGCTTATGAATTATGATACTTCAGTTCCATTTTAAGATGTTACTATACACTATAAGTTATTTTATTTTTATTTTTTTTAAAGACTTTAGTTGGAAAAATATTCATTTTATGACTGTATCAGGTACAATTACTCAATTGTTTGGAGTTGGTGAGAGTGAATGCTCAGTTATCATGTTAGCAACTTATTCCTGTGCTGCAGTTTCACTTACTTTCTGGTGTACATTCTTTATGTGGCTTGTACTATGACTCTTTTCTGTTGCAAGATGTTATTTTTTATATTTCTTTTTTGTTGCAAGATGTGTAATTGTAAAAAAAGTTTTTTTTTTTTTATGATTCAGACATGCCTCACTGACAAAGTTTCACACCATGTAGAAGTGTGGAAAGCATATAATCATATATGATGTAACTTTATGCTATAATTTGTAGCCAAAGGTAATGTGAGAAAGGGGAAAAAAGAGACTCATAGAATGATGGATATTTCTCAGACTAAATAAAATATTCACCATTGTTATCTTTAATTTAATACAACCGACCGATTAATTTGAGATAAAGGTGATGTTTTTGTTCTTGTAATGTGAAGTAATTTTGAGCTGCCACAATGCATAAACAATAAGGCAAAAGGACTAACATCTAGACACGTTTTTAGTGAACTAGTATCATTCTCAAAATACATCAGATAACTACTGAAAAATCATATTTTCTAAACCAATACCCCACCATCATATGTGCAAGCTCTCATACTAATTGACCACACCTAAAAAGTTAAAAAGTTAGCCATTAAGGTGGGAGATTCTAAGGCCATGATAAAACAGAAAGTGAATATAAATATAGAAAAAATATTCTCTCATATTTTTAGAAATGTCTTGTCTCATGTTATACGGGTTCACCTTTTATAAAAAAATAAATTAAAATTAAAATTAAAAGAATCCACATGTTTATCTCTACATATTTTTTTTTTTTTTGGTAATGATCTCTACATATTTATCTCTATGACATAAGATAAGATGTCTCCCACAATATGAGATTAATAAAAGGAAAAAATGTTTCTGCAATTACTGCAGATAAGTTATATGCATTTATTCCCAAAACGATGTCATTTAGGTATTGAAATCTTAAAAAATTATAAATATAAAGACTATTATAACCCTGAAATAAATTAAAATTACACAAATACCATGATTTCCGTCCCAAAATGACATCGTATTGGGCTTACCGCAGATGATAACTTATCTGCAGTAACTGCAGAAAAAAATGAACCCTTAATAAAATCTATAAATATATAAGGAAGATAATCCATTTGTTGGTGTCATCAACATATTTTTCATTTCATTTTGTATATTGATTAAGTCCAAATTAATTAAATCAACGTTTTCTCTACCTATAGTTGACCAATTAATATCATGTAAGTTAAATATTATTTAATGGTAAATAGATTATTAGTGAGTTATTTTTGTATTTTGAATTGAATTATGGGATAGGTTATTCTACCTACTCCCTTCTTGTCTACCTTTTGCCTACCCCTTTCATCACTGTTGGATTACAATCTAATCTAACGGTCCATAATTGCGAAATAAAATAACATTTTTTCTCTTTCTCTCTCCTCATTTCCTCCTACACACCATTTCTCTCTCCTCCCCTTTCTTTCTTCCTATGTGATCCGGACACATAATTTTGATCTCTCGATACATTTTTTTTTTCTTTATATCTCATCTCTGTCGAGGTGAACGCGCGCGGAAGCATTATGCGATTCATCAACCACAGCATTTGAAACCATCGTCTTTGTTTATTTTCGTCCTCTTTCAGAAGCTTCACAATGAACTTGAGAATTGCACTCGTGGATGACATAGCACATAACTTATTTTGGTTTATGAGATTCTATGGCCGCTTGCATAGAATTCAAGGTTTTGATGCAAAGAATGAAAAGTGATTTTGTACCTTCCTACTTACATGAATAATGAAGGAACCCAAAGATTGTAGATTATCAGTTCTACAATTGTACAGTCTGTTGTAATCTGGTAATCTAAAAAAATCTCATTTTTTTCTTCAAGAATCGCCTTTTAAAAAGAAGGTCCCAAAAAAATAAAAAAATAAACCTGATAAGAACGATGATTTCCGCGCGCGTTCACCTCGGCAGAGATCACAGATAAAGGAAAAAAAAAAGGTATCGAGAGATCAAAATGATGTGTCCGGATCGCAGAGAAAGGGGAGGAGAGAGAAAGGGTGTGCGAGGAAGTGAGGAGAGAGAAAAGAAAAGAAAAAAAGTTATTTTATTTCGTAATTATGGACCGTTGGATTAGATCGTAATCCAACGGTGATGAAAGGGTAGGCAAAAGGTAGGCAATAATAGAATAGGTAGAATAACCTATCCCTTGAATTATATTATTATTTAATTAAAAAAGGTTATACGAACTAAATTAGAAAATATTTTGGTAAACAAACTTTTGAGTCATTTTTCTAAATATAAATGTGCTAAGCGTTTTCTGTAAAAAAAAATATATATATATAAATAAAGGGTTATACTTATCTCATCTTACACGTGGGTGTCACTTATATTTTTATTTTTATTACATAAAATAATTTTTTTTAAAACTATTTCCATAAATAAAATTGTACTTCAAGCCAACGTAAAAAATAATGATTTATGGAAATAAAAATGTACAGTACTGGAATAGTGGAATGGTAGACACGCCGTTGCTTTTGCAAGGAAAAAGGAATCTTATTTCCGCTGATAAAGGCTATCATCTCATATCATATGAAAATATTTTTAGGAAAACTTCAAAAAATTCCTACAAATTTCCTCAAAACCATTTAGGGTTTGTTTGGATGGGCTTTTTTTCGTCAAAAGTTAATTTTTTTTCTTGAAAAAAAGCACTTCTCAGATTTCGTTCATTTGGATAGCTACTTTTGAAAAAGGCAGAAGTCAAAAAAAAAGTCAAAAACTTACTTTTTCCAACAGCTAAAAATTTTAACTTCTAAAAAAAGCAGAAGTCAAAAGCCAAATATTTTTTTCAAAAACTAAATATTTTTATAAAAATATAATTAGCTTTAACTTTTGTAAAAAGAACTTCTAAAATAAGGAAGAGATAAAAGTTACTTTTTTAGAAGTGCAAACAAACGGGCTCTTAACCCCCTCTCTGAAATTTTTAATCATTTAATACTTAGTGATGAAGAAAATTCGAAATTAAAATATTTTTCTTTTATACTTAAAATTTCTTTATCACTTACCCCCTAATTTGATATTTCATCTAAAATTTTGTTTACAAAGTTAAAAAAATTTATAAGATACCAAAATTACCCTTAATAGAAAAAAAAATATAATTTCCTTACAAACTCACGTAAGAAAGACAAGAATGTAAATCAACGATTGAATCCTCTCTACACTCAACGACACAGAAAACAACGAAATAGCACCTTCGGCATGTTTGCTTGGTAATATCATATGATTAAGGTAAAATCAAGGCATATATAAAGCACAGACGTAAAGCTTTTCAGCTGCTGTGTAAGCAAAATAAAGTGCGGCTCTGAATCAATTTATAAAGTCAGATTTGTTGGTCATATAGTATCAGAAAAGCTTATAACAGAGAATATAAGATCTAAATCAGCTGAGATGATGCATCTTTAATCATTTTATTTGAACAACGACACCAACAATTGTGAGTGGGTGTTTAATGACAATGAGATTTGCAGGAAATAACTTTAATAATTACTAAGTCTAACAAGGCTACCTTAAAGAAAACATTCCATGAGTTCGTCTAAAACTGCATCTGTGAGGAAATTATGTTTATCTTTTTTCTATTAAGGATAATTTTGGTATTTAAAAAAAAATTAACTCTGTTAACAAAATTTTGGATGGAAAATCACATTAGGGCGTAAGTGATAAAAAAATTTAAGTAGGGAGGTAAATGATTAAAAATTTCGAAGAGGGGATTAAGTGATTTTGAGAAAACTTGTATGAGGGTTTTTGAAGTTTTCCCATATTTTAATGTTAAAAGCAATTTAGGTAGGGAAAGTTATACTTACTATCTCTTTTTCTTACTATCTTTTATTAATAAATTTTAATCGTTGATTTTCGTCGATTTAATAATTATAATTTATTGGAAATTAATAAGTAATTAATAAATATAACTAAATAAATTATAACCATTAAATTGACGAAAATTAATGGTTAAAATTTGATAATAAGAGATAATAAAAAGTAATAAGTATAATCTCCCTTAAATATTAAAATACTCGATGTATTTATTTTTTAATATTAGTATTAGTTTGTTGTAAATAGCAAATTTAAGTGCACAGGGCTCTTTTTTTTTTTTTTGGTAATTAGCACAGAGCTTTTCTGACTTACGAGAGAACGGAAGTAAGGATAAACTGTATGCCGTTTACTAAGGGTGAAATTGGGCCGAGCCGACCTACAGGACCTACGGCTTGGTCTATGTCAGGCCAGTCCTAACATAGTATCTTTCGTAACATAAGCCGGACTTGAACCTTGAAAAAACTTATTTAATAAAAAGTTTGTATGACTACTTTTACAATACCTGACCTATAAGCTTATACGCTGGCCTATATTATATTATTTATTTTAAATAAAATAAAACTAAAATATAAGTTACTCTTTGAACTTTGACCATGTTTCAAATTATCTCCTTATACTTTTAATTATTTCAATTAACCTATGTACTTTATAATTGTTTCAAATCAATAATTCTCTTAGGAATTTTACAAACTGTTAAATCTCCTCATATGTCCTGAGCTCAAAATCTCAAAAAAAAAATTCTCTCTATCTTTTACGTTCTCTCATCTCTTGTTACAATCTTTTCTCAGTAGTTTGGAATGATTTTGATTTGGATGAAAGAAGATTCATTCAATCCTAAGAAAGCAGCGATGGTTTGGCTTGGAGCTTTTGACACTGTTGAGGCTGCTGCACTTGCATATGATCGATCAAAGCTCTCACTTTTAAAGAAATAAAAATTGAATAAATCTTCTATGTTCCAAATTGAAATCATTTTTGAACAAATTCCAAAGAAAATTGTGATAAGATATGAGAGAACGTAAAATAATAGAGATAACTTTTTTTTTTTTGAGATTTAGGGCTGAGGGCATGTGAGGAAATTTAATAGCGTTTGTAAAATTTTAATTTATTGATTTGAAACAATTATAAAGTACACGAGGTTAATTAAAACAATTAGAAGTATAAGTAGGTAATTTGAAACATGGTCAAAGTTCAAGGTAAGTATGCCTTGAAGAAAAAAGAAAAGATATAAATTTAATCAATTGTAATTATTTATAACTTAATTATATTCGATTATATTTTATGATTGAATTTATTTATTATGGAGAGAGAGAGAAACAACATATATTATAAGATGAAAATGGAAATTTCAAACAACTATTTTATTAATAATTAATCTTATTTTATATTCAAAAAAAAAATTAATTGAAAACTTCTTGAGAGGATTTTAAATAATAATGACAATTATTATTACAATTATTTTATAAAATAATATTATTCAATCATGTTATAAGTAGACGTTACTTTTAAGGTTAACAAAAGTTATTCTAATTCCAGAAGTGAAAGGGTAAGAGAGGGCCACTTTATAATGATGAAGTATTACAAAGAAAATGCAGGGTATCCAATTCTCCTAAAACCCATAGAAACTTGTACTGTAAATTTTATAAAGGAAAAGACAATAATCCTACACAGGAGACCCTTATCTAAATTCAAAAGTGCAGATAGATTGATACACATTGCAAACACATCTCATTGCCAATTACACTAAACAGCATCTTTTCTTGTGTCACAATCATGCATGTGCCTACTTTAAGCCAGAGGCTAGTTCCAAGCCAAGAATCAGACATAGGAATAGGAAAAGAAAAATATTACTTATGTCCTTAAAAAGAATACCTTGCTTTCACCAAACAAACAGATATACTCACTCCCTAGGCCCTCATTCTATCTTGCAATATATATTGGCCAAATATAGTTTCTTTTATTGTCAATCATTAATTCACAAAATACAAAACATCATGGGGATGCTTATGAGTTTCATGGGAGGAACAGGTCACACATTCTCTTTTATTTTCTGCCTTTTATTGCATAATTAGTACTCTATTGCTAAGTGCTGTTTTGTTTTTTAATCTTTGTTAGTCTTAAATTAATGCCTTTGCATTATATAATTTGGCATTTTAGCAGATGGGTTAGCATCCAAGACTACGACTCTTGTAACAGGAGCACTCTATGATCAATTTATCAACAAAGACATCAAAGACTTTGATGACTTCCACATTGCCATTCTTGATATCTTCAAGTAAGCATATTGTTTCAATGGAAATTTCTGTCATTACTTGTTTAAAGAAAAGGAAAAAGATGCAAGTAAGAAAACAAATTATTTCATCTATTTCAAACCTCTTACTAATAATCTATGTTACACCGACATCGATACGGGACACGAGATACGACACAACACGACAGTTCGACACGTTTCTAAAAAATGTTAAATTTTGACACGTTAGAACACATTTTGATATCATATAATATTTTTAATTTATGTAGTGTATATTATATTTAGAATTCAATAATTTAACAAAAAAATAAAGCTAAACTTATAATATCCATCAATTTTGCAAAAAAACATAATATATCCCAAATATTTATATTAAATTCAATAAAATTATAACCGTACTTTAACGAATCTAATAATTGAAACTCAAAATGCAACACAACGTAACCTTTATAATAGTACACGACACGTCAGGATTTTGAAGTGTCGTTGCTTTATAGGTAATAATAGTATAAAAGTTAAAATTATCTTAATGGAAAATGATTTGTTTTTAAAAAAAATTATTATTTAAAATACTTTCATGGAAAATTATTCTTTTAATTAACCGTAAAACCGATTCAATTTGGAAAATGCATTTCCTTTTCCATTCTTACAGTTGTGTTTTATAAAGGGGTGAGAACATGTCCATTGGTAGCTGAAATAAAGAACGCAAGGCTTTTTTTAATATAAATGACGACCCTATTGCTCGATAAACTAAGGGATATGTTATATTTATAACTTGTTTTTCTTTAGATCTCTTATAGACATTTTTTTTATTATTGGATCAAAATCAAATCAATGATTATAAAATAACATCAAATGAGAACCATTGATTTAATTTTAATCTAACGTTAAAAAAAGCGGTCGTAAGGGGAAATAGGTAATTATAACCTCCTCAAAAATCAATTTGCTGGTTCTAAAACTAAAAAAACTGAGCCTTATTCATCCATGATGTTTCTTTACCAATCTTTCAACAAAATGATAATCAAGGAACCAAGATTAATGACCCCCCCCAAATTTCCCTATTATAAGTTTGAATGAGAGTTAAACATTACACCAAACAGACCCTTAAATTTATGCAACTTTGATAAATAGATTTCCAAATTTATCACCATATAGCATCAGTTCTAATTATAGTTTCTAACAAATTTTTTTGGGTTTATCATCTATCATTTAACATGACCACAAAAAGTTTCTTACACACACATTTTGTGGGGCCCGCAGCAAAACAAAAAAAAATTCGGCACACAAAACGAATCTCTATAACATAACACAATCACTTTTCCTACAACATAACTCTTATAAAACTTTTTTTTTTTTTTTCCATAGCAATTTCAACACGGCCTTACCCGGCAAGCATTATGATGCACCATCACACGACGAAATCTGGGTCAGTTAACTCTTCCCCAACTTTTATTTAATCTACATGCATCCCTCCTTAACTGACATGTTTCTAACAAGCAGGAATTGTTTAAAAAATGGAATGGTGCACCAAAGGAACAAAAAAAGGATATTTTCACTGAGTTCATGATTAAAAGTGTAAGTCTCAGCAAAGTAGATGACTCTATGATGATCACTGGGATAGTGGCACCCCCAGCAGCCATGGTAGCTAAGAGAACAGGACAATCTGTGCCACAACTAAGTGTTATGAAAGCCATCCCTGATGTTGCCTTTGTGCCCACAATAACAGTTTTGGCTCTCATTGGTGTTAAGCTCACCAAAAGAATGTCATTCAAGAAAATTGCATCCTAACTTTCCCTTTTGATGCATGAAAAGCAGTGTAATATGCATTATGAAGTGTAATGTTC
Organism: Gastrolobium villosum; assembly: GCA_032173675.1. Classification (NCBI taxonomy): domain Eukaryota; kingdom Viridiplantae; phylum Streptophyta; class Magnoliopsida; order Fabales; family Fabaceae; genus Gastrolobium; species Gastrolobium villosum. The sequence goes on from JAVKPL010006862.1 coordinate 134,288, forward strand.
ATATAGTTCATGGTATTTCCAATGCAAATAATCTCGAACTTGACATTATTTAATGGGTTTTATAATTCTTTTTTTGAAGGAGAATTCAAATCTCATGTTGTAGAGATAAAAAAACATGTGGGACCCATGTGTTAGAAAAAATTATATGTGAGACCCATATCAGCACAAAAATCGAAGGGTGTGTAGGAAAAATTGAATTCTCATGTTAAATGAGAATTATAAAACCCTTATTTAATAGGACAACCTTTGCACATAAAGAGACTAGAATGAGATCCTCATCACATGGAATGCTGCAAAAGTAAAAAGCTCCATTCGATTACTGATGTAACAATTCCAACCTAAATCAAGAAATTTTATTCCAAGAATTTAGAAAAAAAGCTTCCCTTAAAGAATAGAGCACGCTATAATATTCACACCATGTGCAATTGAACGAATTCCTTGTTGTGTAGAAGAGTGTAAAACACAAACAGCATTTAGAAATCACGATAGAAGCAGAGATTGCAGCATGTTTGAGAAATTCTCAATACCTTCAGCTGTGTTAATCATTCTAATCGGAATCATCGTAACCATATGCTCCCACCCTTAGAGCCAGATTTCTTCCTTCCATTCCTTTTGTTCCTAGGGACATATAACAATGTAGGACATGATTTCAAAGTAGAAAGAACATTAGGCACATTATTCTCAGTGGCCAAGTCAGGTTCTGAAACTTGAACCTGGGAAATGGATTTATTCCCTTGAACTCCCTGATTTCCAATATTCTCAAAACCATGCACCTCTTTCATAGCTGCTTGGTTTCGTATAACACCATCCTTGGTCTGCACATAAGAGAAGGTCAATACTACAAACTTACAATGAATGTAATGATTGTAAAATATATACAACCTTAGTAGTTGTATGCTTGAGAGCGCATGACTATCAGAATGTTATTAATTCAGAATTTTAAACAATAATTGCAGGCTTGCAGCATGGAAGAAAAATACACATCAAAGCAAATAGCATTCACAAGTGTAAATCCTTCCATAGGAAATGAGGACTACGATTTCATAATATTAGAGTAAATGTAATACGGTTGAAAATATGTGTGCAGTAGTAATCTCGAGTGTGGGTTAGAGTTAGGGATGTGCATAATAACCAAAAAGTTGAACCGAACTGTGAACCGAACCAAATTGTATCCAAAATAACCAGTTTTTTAAAAACAGATCATGAACCAAACCAATTTAAAAAAAAAACCAGTTCACTATCCAAACCAGTTTTAAAATCCGGTTCAAGAACCTGAACCATATTCAGAACCAACCCATTTAATCATATCCCAAATCATCGAACCCTAATTGTTTTCGCTCACCTGTGACGGAGCTCCGAACATTCTCCAGCAACAAATGGAGGCTACTTTCCTTTCCGTTGGGTTCTCCCCTACACTTGGGGTACTCGACCCGTGACTAATCGGGCGAGATGAACGGATTGAGGTGGTGAGCCCGAGGCGAAACCAAGCGAGTTAGCTCCTTGAACTCATTGTTAACTAGGTCGAATAGCTCAACATGACGAAAACTCGACCCTAGCCTTCTCGTTGCGATGGCGATGAACTTGTTATTTCTCGATGAGGTTGGTGGCATGAACACATGGAGACCCGTTGGAAGACAAGATCATGGACATTGCGTCTCTTGAGAAGTTCTTTCAAGAGAGGATTAAGGTTGGTGGCTTGTTCGATAACCGAAACCAAGAATCGCTCTGTAAATACTCCACCACTGGTCATCGCCCCTCCGATGAAAGTAAAGTGTGCGATCGTTGAAAGTTCCGGTGAAAGTTCATCGCCCCTCCGGTGAAAGTTCCGTCTCGAGTTAAGAAAACCTCTCCAAATGCATATATTCTCGAGACACGGCAGATCTGAAATCAGCCACTCGGTCAGACCCGATTTGGGGGGGGTGGAATAAACCTCTCCAAATGCTATATTAAACCGGTTCACAAATGGTTCTTTTTTAGAACAGGTTTGAAATCAGTTTATAATTGGGTCGGGATAGAACCAGTTCAGAACTGGTTCGAACCAGTTGTGAACCGAACCAAACCTGTTTGATTTTTTAAAAACAATTCAGTTCAAAGAACTGAACCCGTTTAAACCGGTTCGGTTTGGTTCTATGAAAAATTTGGTTCGGGTCAACTCATGCACATCCCTAGTTAGAGTCTGTTCGTGAGTTAGAATCTGTTAGGTTCGGTTAGAGTGTGTTTTCAGTATAACAGACTTCCGTTTAGATAGTTCCAGAAGCTTCTCAGTTAAGCTTCATTCTGTAATCTCTGTATATGTTTATTTTCCTTTTGGAACAGTAATCAATACAATCAGAATCTTCTTTCACTCAGAAATTGCAAATTCTCTCTTCTTTTTCTCTGCTTCATTCTCTATTTGACATACCAAAATGTGCTTCCATGAAATACGTATGATTAAGGGGCAGGTATTACATGGCATAAGTAGTATATGCACACAGTTATTTATGAAATAGTTTCAAATTTTAAAATAAAATATATAAAATTATAACATGTACAAATATGCACACAAAAAATGTAACACCACCAACAAGGATATTCATTTGAAAAAAACATTGGGTTGTGCATCTCAATTTTTCAACCCTGCTATAAATTGGATAACAAGAAATAATACAGAGCTATAGATAACAAAATGAATTACACTTTTGTAATTGGTTAAGAACAAAAAGCTTATGTAAATTCAATCCAAAGAGTTTAGTCACAACTCACAATTTGATCAACGTTGCACTCTACACAAGCTCACTTAACCATGTTCCACCCTTCCCCACCTCCTCTTAATAACCTTATGCTTCATTCATTTATGCAAAACATCACAGACTACGCACTAAGTTCTCTCTAACCCTCTTCCATTAGAACCCACTGTGATCATTGATTTCTTTTCCAATTATCCGACTGTCCTTTGAGTTTTAGATCTTAAAAGAGTCTGAATTCTCCTTGCTGTAACTAATTCTTAAAACTATGTTTGTGGTGTATCACTAAGTGTTCAAATTAAAGGAAATGCAAGGATATGTGACAGGTAAGTAGCCATATCCATTGGGCACATTGTCCAATGATATGACATGTCTTGCCATATCCATGCTTCATGGAAGAGTTACAATGGAAAATAAACCTTGAAGCGCAACAACAAGTTTTAGTGTAGAAAGAATGAAATTTGACATGATCAATCAACAATTCCAAGCAACAATAGAGTTTATAACGCACAAATATCATCCACCGAGTATTATTGAAATATTGACAAAGAAATCAGAATAATCAAAAGCTGAATAAAAATTATGTGGCATCTCAGTTCTCAACCGTTGTGAAGAACTTCCTTCGCAAAAATAACCTCACAGAAACCCACAAGAATGGTACTAGCAATTGCAAAAACCAAAAGCATAGTGCAAGCAGTGGAAAACTCAATTGTTACAATCAAGCACAACCACATACACTTGTTCATAGAATCATAACTATTATATATATATATATATATATAGACACACACACAAACTCCGCCCATGTGTGCTTGCATGCATGGTCTGTCCCAAGCCAGGATAAAGGAGGAGGGTTGGCGTCAGGTGTAGCGAACCGGCAAAAAAAAACAGCTATATTTTTATGTGATGAACCCATATGATTTTTCGTCGGGGCGTACCCTTCATAGCGACGGGTTGCATCGGACCCCGGGTGTAGCGAAAAATGGGCTAGGATCCTTGCCACAAGGCAAGGCGCTGCATCGGGCCTGGGGTGTAGTGAAAAATGTGCTAGGGTCCTTTCCCCAAGGCAAGGCGCCAGGTCTTCACCCAGATTTGGTGAAAAGTATGTTAGGGTCCCAACACGCAAATGGGCGAGCATGGCGGGCAAGCACAGCCCAAGGGTTAAGGATGCGATTGGGAAGCTGGAACATAGGAACCTTAACGGGTAAATTGAGGGAGTTAGCAGATATTTTGCTAGAAGGAAAGTGAATATTGTTTGTTTGCAAGAAACTAAGTGGGCTTGAGAAAAGGCCAAGGAAGTGGATGGAACTGGTTTCAAGTTATGGTACACAGGTATTAATAAGAGTCGAAATGGTGTTGGAATTCTGATCGATAAAAGTTTCAGAGATAAAATTGTGGATGTCAAAAGGAAAGGTGACAGGATTATTCTAGTTAAGCTTGTAGTGGGTGATTTAATCCTGAATATCCTCAGTGTGTATGCACCCCAAGTTGGATTGCAACCAATTGATAAAAGCCAATTTTGGGAAGGTTTTGAGGGGAATACCTCGTGAGGAGAAGATTTTCTTAGGAGGAGATTGATAGTATAAACTATCTAGAACACACAAACAGCACTGAAAATATATGCATACTATTGTCAACGGCGATACGAGAACACCGGCAACTCTAGAGAATTCAAGAAAGAGAGAAATGGGTTTGTTACAACAGACTATTTGATACCTCTCCTGCTCATACCTCTCTGTATTTAAAGACTGATACAATGCAATTGAAATACAAAATGGTTGGGCCTCTATCACAAGCCCAACTTGTTATTCAATTAAATGACATAAAAGTGTAACGTTTGGGCCTCCACCGACATGGCCCAGGGCCTCCACCTACAAGGCCCACTCACTATCAACCACTCACTTAGCCGCTATTGTCTGTCACAAAGTCTTCAAGCCATGTTGGTCGTCTTCGTACTCTTGGTTCTGTCCTCTCCCTCAGAACAATGTCCTCTCCCTTCTCCATAGGTGCTTCTCGAGTCAGAACAGGGTCCGGGTTCGTATCATTTCCCCTTCCCCTTGAAGACACGATCTTGTCCTCAAGATTGAAACTTGGGAAGGCTTGAGAAAATTCTGAATAAGGAACCCAAGTTGCATCAACTATATGCCCGAGGTATTCCACTTCTCCTTGTGCAAAAGCACATTTTGACCTCTTCGCATACAGTTTGTGCTTCCTCAAACACTCCATTACCTGCCGTAGGTGATTGACATGCTCTCCCACTGACTTACTGTACACCAGTATGTCATCAAAAAATACGATAACAAATTTGCGTAGAAAGTCCTTCAACACAGAATTCATGATCCCTTGAAATGTTGCTGGTGCGTTTGTGAGTCCAAAGGGCATCACAACGAATTCATAGTGCCCTTGATGGGTTCTAAATGCAGTCTTGTAAATATCGGTTGGGGCCATCCTGATTTGATGGTACCCGGAACGTAAATCCATCTTGGAGAAGATCACTGCCCCGGTCAGCTCATCTAACATCTCGTCAACTGTTGGAATTGGGAACCGATTTGGTATTGTAACCTGATTTAGAGCACGGTAATCGATACAAAACCTCCGAGTGCCGTCTTTTTTTTTAACTAACAGAGCTGGAGATGAAAAAGGGCTCAAACTAGGCCTAATTATACCAGTATGTAACATTTCTTTAACCATTTTCTCAATTTCAGTCTTTTGAAAATGTGGATACCTGTAAGGCCTCACGTTTACTGCTTTTGTTTCAGGTTCCAAGTGGATTTGATGATCTTCCACTCTAACAGGTGGCAGCTGCTGTGGTGTCTCAAAGATATCTGCATATTCATGCAACACTAACTGTATCGAAGTGTGATGGCACTCCTCCATCTCATTTTCTCCCGAAGGCTCATGACTGATGGTTTGTAACTGGTAGTAAGTGGCTACCGCATCAGAGTTAGCCAATCTACGCAGTTGGTGCAATTTAATAGATTCCACTTGCACCTTCGGTTCACCTAGTAGTTCGATGGTCTTTCCTTCCCTTTCAAACCTCAGAACCAATTTCCTATAATTGGTAGTGACATCTCCTAATCCTGATAACCATTGCACACCTAACACCACCTCAACCCCTTGTATTGGAAGAACAAACAAGTCTGGAAAAAATTCATAACCTTGTAGTTGCAATCTAACTCCACTGCAAACCCCCTTACATCCTAAACTCTCCCCATTTCCAACCAACACCTTAAACTGAGAGATTGGTTCAATCTCCAAGCCTAAGAATCTAACTAGCCTTTCTTGCACGAAATTGTGGGTAGAACCCCCATCCACCAAGACTTGCACCGATTTCTTGTTAATGGTTCCCTTCAGTCTAAGTGTGCTAGATGAATATTGACCATCCATTGCATGTAGACTAATACCAGGTACCTCCTCTTCTCCTCCAATCTTCTCATTATCTACTTCTAACTCAACCTCCTTCTCCTCTTCCTCATCGTTCTGCATAAGCATTAGGAACACTTGTCCCTTGCAAACATGGTTTCTGTTGAATTTTTCATCACAGTAATAACACAAGCCTTTTTCTCTTCTCTCTAGCATCTCTGCCGGTGATAATTTCTTAATGGGAATGTTCTTTTTAAAAACTCCAGCATTGTTAGCAGCTCCTCGGTTAGGGGTGGGTAATAACCCCGTTTGACTTGCTGCAACAGTGTTACTATAAGGCCTTGAGTGGTTAAACCGAGATAAACCTCGATCATTCAGCTTATCCTCTACCACTTTAGCTAGTTCCATAGCATTTTCTAATGAATCAGGTAAGTGCAATCTAACCTCCTTCCGGATTTCTGATTTGAGGCCTGATTCGAAATAGCTTTGCAAGGTAAGATCATCGATGCCTACGATCTGATTTGAGAGTTCCTCAAACATCTTCTGGTATTCCTCTACTGTTGTATTCTGCTGCAATCTCCCCAATTCACCTCTCAAGTCTCGGTACTTGGAAGGACCAAACCTGGCTCGCAATGCTGTCAGGAAGGCATCCCAAGTATTCAATCTCTGATTTCGTTCCATCCAATGGAACCACTCCTCTACTGGTCCATCCATCTGGAAAGAAGTCAGTGTAAGTTTATCTGCATCAGACAAGTTGTGAAAGCCGTAGAACTGCTGAATTTTATGAATCCATGGCTCCGGGTTCCCCTTAGAGAATCGAGGTACAGTAAACTTCACCGATTTATATGCATTGTTACCAAAAAAAGTTCCTAAACCTGTATCACTGTTGGATTCTCCTTTGCTTTCTGTTTTCATCTTGCTCTTCTGATCCATTTTTGCTTCCATGACCGTCAATTTCAGGTTTATATTCTGCAACAATTCTCCTAACACGTTGAATTGTTCTTCGTGTCTAGCGATTTTGGCTAGGCACTCATCCATTACATTAGCCTTAACCGCTGAACGAGTTCCTTCTGCCATCTCCTTGATTGGAAGTTTCTCTCAACGAAAGCACCAAATTGATAGTATAAACTATCTAAAACACACAAACAGCACTGAAAATATACGTATACTATTGTCAACGGCGATTCGAGAACACCGGCAACTCCAGAGAATTCAAGAAAGAGAGAAATGGGTTTGTTACAACAGACTTTTTGATACCTCTCATGCTCATACCTCTCCGTATTTAAAGACTGACACAATGCAATTGAAATACAAAACGATTGGGCCTCTATCACAAGCCCAACTTGTTATTCAATTAAATGACATAAAAGTGTAACGTTTGGGCCTCCACCAATTAAATGACATAAAAATGTAACGTTTGGGCCTCCACCGACATGGCCCAAGGCCTCCACCTACAAGGCCCACTCACTATCAACCACTCACTTAGCCACTATAGTCTGTCACAAAGTCTTCAAGTCACGTTGGTCGGCTTCGTACTCTTGGTTTTGTCCTCTCCCTCAGAACAATGTCCTCTCCCTTCTCCATAGGTGCTTCTCGAGTCAGAAAAGGGACCGGGTTTGTATCAGAGATCTAAATGGTCATGTTGGTAAAAGCAATGGAGGTTTTGGCTATGGGACGAGAAACGAGACTGGAAAAGATATCTTGAATGTTGCACTAACCTACGATTTGATGCTAGCGAACACCTTTTTTCGAAAAAGGGAGTCACATCTAATCACTTTTCATAGTGGCCAAAATCGTAGTCAGATTGATTTATTTCTGACTAGAAGAGAAGATAGAACTTCTTGTGTCTACTGTAAGGTCTACTTGGAGAGTGTGTCATTACGCAACATAAGCTGGTAGTCCTGAAGGTTCGGTTCAACAAAGCACTTACAATGAGGAAGAGGGCTTAGAACCCGTGGATAAGGTGGTGGAAGCTTAAGGAGGGAAAAGAGAAAGAATTCAATGAAAGAATGTTGCACGAAGGACCTTGGGAGTTTGATGGAGGAGCAAATGCAATATGGAATGAGATGACTAAGTGTATTCAAAATATGGGAAGGAGGGTGTTGGGAGAAAGCAAAGGAAATGGATTTCATACAAAGGAAACATGGTGGTGGGATGAAGAGTCGCAAGAGGCAATTAAACATAAGAATGAGTACTTTAGATCTTTGCATAAAAGTCCCAGCGAAGAGAACTTGCAAAAGTTTAGATTGGCGAGGGAAAATGCAAAGAAAGCAGTGCGAGAAGCTAGAGGCAAGGTTTTTGCTGATTTGTATAAAAATCTTGGGAGTAAGGATGGTGAAAAAGGTATATATAAACTAGGAAAAATAAGGGATAAAAAAAGTAAAGACCTCACCCAAGTTAGATGCATCAAGGATGAAAATCAAAAACTTTTGGTGAGAGATGAAGATGTAAATGCAAGATGGATGAACTACTTCAAGAAGCTGTTTAATGGGGATGGAGATATAAGCTAGGTGGACTTAGAGGACGCGTATGATCATTTGAATAGAAGATTTGTGCGTAAAATTAGTACACATGAAATTAAGAAGGCTTTAAAGAGGATGAAGACTAATAAAGGCTTGGGACCTGATGGGGTCCCTATTGAAGTGTGGAGAAGCATGGGGGATGTGGCAATAAAATGGTTGACCAATCTTTTCAATAAGATTCTCCAAACAAATAAGATGCTTGATTTATGGAGGAAAAGTATGATTGTGCCTATCTACAAAAACAAAGGAGATATCCATAATTGTTCAAACTATAGAGGCATTAAGCTAATGAGCCATACTATGAAGTTGTGGGAGAGGGTTATTGAGCATCGCTTGAGGAGAGATACCAAGGTTTCTGTAAATCAATTTGGATTTATGCCAGGAAGATGTACCATGGAAGCCATTTTTTTGATGCGACAACTAATGGAAAGATATCGAGAAAAGAAGGACTTACATATGGTGTCCATAGACCTTGAAAAAGCATACGATAGGGTTCCAAGGAAAGTTTTATGGTGGGTTCTGGAGAAGAAAAAGGTACCATCAAAGTATGTAAAGACAATCAAGGATATGTATGATGAGGCTACTGCATGTGTGAAAGCTTGTAACGGAACATCAAGTTATTTTCCTATCACGGTAGGTGTACACCAAGGGTCAGCTCTAAGTCTTTATCTCTTTGCCTTAGTTATGGATGAACTAACAAAAGATATTCAAGAGGAAGTGCCATGGTGTATGCTTTTTGCAGACGATATTGTGCTTATTGATGAGAGCAAGCATGGTGTTAATAGAAAACTTGAATTGTGGAGAAGCACATTGGAATCTAAAGGATTCACATTAAGTCGAAGCAAGACTGAGTATCTGAAGTGTGAGTTTTCTCTGGTAAGAGATGTAGACCAAGATCTCGTGCATATAAGTGATCAAGAGGTACCCAAGAAAGACACTTTTAAATACCTGGGCTCCATTTTGCAAAAAAGTCGAGAGATTGATGAGGATGTAAATCATATAATCAGAGCAGAGTGGATGAAATGGTGCAGTGCATCTGGGTTTTTGTGTGACCGCAAAATCCCCCTTAAGTTAAAAGGAAAATTCTATAAAACAGCAGTAAGACCTGCAATACTATATGGAGCTGAATGCTGGCCAGCACATAGGCAACATGAGCATAAAATGGGAGTAGCAGAGATGAGGATGTTAAGGTGGATGTGTGGTTATACGAGGATGGATAAGATAAGAAATGAAGATATTCGACGAAAGGTAGGAGCACTATCGGTGGCTGAGAAGATGAGAAAACATAGATTGAGGTGGTTTGGGCATGTAATGAGAAGACCCATGGATGCTACCGTAAGAACAAAAATTTGTTACCAAGAGCTCAATACAAGGTAGAGGTAGATCGAAACTTACTTGGGGGAAGGTAGTAAAACAATATTTAATGGAGTGGGATATAGATTGGCGGACGGTATGCCTTAGAACGGAATGGAAAAAGCTATAAGCATGGTGAGGGACCAGTTGTTATTCCTATGTTCCAGATGGTCCCTTTTTAGTCATTTTCCCCTTCGTTTCCCCTCTTCTTCTTTTCCCTTTCTTTTTTACTTTTACTTTTATATTTATATATATATATATATATATATATATATAGGGAAATAATACTCTCATGCTACATGAGAGTACATCATTTTCCTACACACATTCATTTTCCGTGCCAATTAGTTTTTCTTTTCTTTCTAAATATAAAATATGGGACCCACATTCAACTTCTCTCTACTTTTTTTCTCTCCTACAATCCTACAACATAAGAAAAGTTAAACCCATATATATATATATATATATATATATATATATATATATATATATATATATTACTATTCTATTTATTTATTTTTATTTTTACTGTTATGTTTCTTTTTTCAACCTTTTTGTATCTTTCATTTGGGTTCATCTACCACCGACCCCAATTAATTTGGGATAAAGGTGTTGTTGATGATATTGATGTTGATATATATACACACACAGAACTCTAAATAACCCCAATTAATTTGGGATAGAAGTGCAGTTGAGTTGAGTTGATACACAGAACTCTAAATAAGTTTTGTATAGAAACCTTACATCTTCCCATGGATCATCAAGCTCAGGCCTGTCAGTGGTTTGTCTGGTAACTATTATCCCTTGATGACTTGATGATGCATTTACTGACATAAGTTGATCTCTCATGTGAAACGCAGATTGAAGTTGATCTCCCATGTTCAATTGAGTTACAGAACAAAAATTTCCCTGATTTTCACTAACGACCTTGTCGAGTCGAGTTTTCAATATGTTAAGTTGTGACTTTGCTGCTTCAATCTTTTTCAAGATGTCATCAAAGGATTTATTATCATTTTCATAGTCTACAGAAGACGACATAAGATTCCACTTGATATCCTTGTTATCTCCTGATATCAATCAAACAGAATGTTGAAATATAAATTTATAATCCTCATGCAAACAAATGATCAAAACTAATCACGTAAGTTAATACACGAAAATCAATAGAAAAACCAGTGTATGTAATTCTTTGTGCTTGTTTGATTCACAATATCACAGTGAGATAATTTTTGCAAGTTAGTAAATAACAACACCAGCAACATGTATATATTACCACTACTCACCTATAGGAACACCCTTTTTCGGAAAATATTTCGAAGAAGCATCAACACTAGAATCTGTTTTCTCTGTAAATGACAGAAGTGAAAGAAAAAAAATTATAAAACAAAATGAGGGCAATAATAAATACTATAACAAATGAAGAAGTGGCATACCATGAGAGAATAAGATATGGTTAGACATGTATGATGCTAAATCACACTTCTCTTCAACTCTTTTCAATTTTTTCCTCTTCATAACTTTATTTCTGTGCATTCGACCAGATATAGGCACTGATTTGATACCAGAGTCGTCCAATGTTAGGTGTGAAAAATCAAGCTGTTGTCTATAATTATATGCCGCAAGCTCTTTCTCATATTTAACTGCTTGAGATTGAAGTTGCTTCAGTCGCAATTCAATCCACTTACAGTGCCACATAATTGGGCGTATGAAACTCTTCCAATGAACTGTCACCTTTTTCTTTCTGAATGATTCAACATCAACATCAAAAACTTTTGTGAATGATTGATAGAGAAATTGTAAAATATATAAATGATTGACACTCAAATCAAACACATCACAAATTTTAATCATGGCAAAAATATAACTGACACATCCAAAATTTTATTTTAGAGCTGACCATATTAGTTATCAAAATAGAAATTCTGTAATGTCAATCTTAAAAACTAACCCCTAATTATAAAAGTTTCCTCAGACTTTGAAAGAATGCAAGAAAGCTTTTATATCGGATTATAGTTAGAAAGATTGGATGATAGCTGTACTGCACATTCCTTCTTAATCTGACAAGATTTACTTAATCTTCTAATAGAGGGAATCTAGCTAATTTAAGGTTAGATCAGTGTCATAGAATTTACAAACTTTTGTATCTAAACTAACATACTTAAATCATTTTATAAAATTCAAGTCAAACAATTAGCAACATTGTTACATGAAGTGCAAGATTCATTATTTGAATCATGCAATTTGATCCGATGCATGCTCACACTGAACTGCGACTATGAATCAGTAATGGCTATGAATCATGGCAACAATAAATGTTGTATTCAAGATAAAAAGAATAATAACACCTAGCAGCCTAGTTCAAACAGTTGGTTTCATAAAAAATAATAGCGGTGGAGAGATACACTTCTTCACAATGGGATTAACCAATAATCAGAAGAATAATGTATATGGGGTTTATATCTATCATGTCACATGATACCAAAAATTTTCTTACACACATAATATTTTGTGGGGCTCACACTTTCTAAAGCAAAAAAAAAAAAAAAAAATTAATGCACGCAAAACGAATCTCTATAACATTACACAATCACTTTTCCTACAACATAACTCTTGTAAAACCCAATGTATATATAGGAAAAAGAAGTATCGGTTATTTACTTTTGTTTCATTTTTGCATTCTTGCTTCTTGTAGACAAGGAAGGAAGAATAGATTAATCAAATAATTCAAAGCAAAATATACCTTGGTCGAATTAATTCAGACCAATCGTCGTCACACATGGATGAGGATGCTTTGTCAGCACGCACTCGTGATTCAACTTCAGCATCACTGAAATATGAGGCATTCTCTGAGCCAGATCCTGTATCACCAAAAGAGCTGGAACCCTCAGTGACATCCTCACAAGAATCTTCCACCACCAAAGCTTTGCCAGAATTTGTGCACCCAATGATATCAACTACTTCATCCTCATTTCGACCAGACAAAGGAACTTGTTCCATTTTCAATGTTTTCATGCCACGAGCAGCATCACCCATGTAGTTTTTCCTAGGCTCCAGAACCCTTTGTCCTGAACATGAAGGGGCATGTATATTCTCTGACTTGTTCTTAACCTCTAAGTCCAGACACATTTTCATAAATCACCCAGTCTTCACTGTTCAGAGATCATGCAATGACCAGAAAATCATCATTGAAAACATATGAATCACAAGTTTCCTTAAAAATTAAGATACACCAGAAATCAAATGCAAGGAAAAATTTATGACATTTCTTATGACTTTCAATATATATATATATATATAAGGGTTTTATATTTCTCATTTAACATGAGAATTCAAACTTTCGTACACACACTTCGATTTCCATGCTGACATGGGTCCTACATCTAATTTTTTCTAACACATGGGTCCCACATGCTTTTTATCTCTACAACATGTGATTTCAATTCCCATTTAACATGAGAAATATAAAACTCATATATAAAACTACTACACTATCCATAGAAGGTAAGTGCAAGCACATCTTGATATACCAAACAATTTGTCAAAATTAATAACCACAGCCACAACTCTTGATATATATACACAATGCATAACTAAAAAATTCACTCTTTTGTCATGCAGTGAAAACATGAATTCAGTAATCATAACAATAGAACCAACAAGCATCCATGAATTCAAATATTCTAAAATATTCAAAAAGAGAAATGGGTGTAAGGTCCAAAACTTCAGTGGCACAAAAGATTCCAAAATTCATGCAAACAGAACAACAAGAAATTTAAAAAGACAAACACTCTCCACAACTTCAAATTATTAAAGAAAAAGGGAAGGAATAATACCATCTTTATAACATAATAATCATATATCTCACAAAATTGAAAACCCACAAAAATTATTTTAAAAAAAAAAACTCTTACCCATAAACCAGAATCTGAAGCAAACATGTGGGGATTGAATAAAAGGCCAAGACTTTTGCAAGAATCGAAAAACAGAAACACCCTTTAGGATTCCAATTAAAATAAAAAGAACAAAGTTTCAAAAAATTTAAATTTTTTGAAACTCTGAGTGCTTTTACTTATTCGAAGTGTTCGTTATCCCATCCGTTTCGGAAAAGTATATTAACAAATATTCGGAGTCAGAGACATGAATAGAACATTCCTTTCTTTCCCGAATCGTGCTGACCCGACCCGACTCATGACAGGTTGACCAGATTTATTTGTAACTTGATTTAATATTCGATGATTTGAGAATTGATTCTGATATTTATGACTCTTTATAAATTGAGATTTTAATTCATTTACATATCAGTTTTTAAACTTAAGCGAATAAATTATTTTATTTTCATTTTAAGAAAAAGATTATCTCATTTCAAATGACACAACTTGTGTTATTTCATAGATCTTAATAAGTAGGACTTACACCTTTTTTATTTTATTTTTTATTTTCTGTGGGACTCATTTTTTTGTGTTTATGAAATAACATAACTTTAAGTCATTTAAAATGACATACATTTTTTCCAATAATAAAAGGGAAGTGTTACTTATAGATATAATTTTGTATCATTTTAAGTGAAATTATGCATGTGTTTTAAAATAAAGAAGGTGTATTGTGTTGTGAAGAAAAGAAAATAAAAAATCACCAAAACACATGGATTTTATTTAAAATGACATAAAGTTATATACTTTAAAATGATATAAATAATTGTTTACCAAAAAAAATGATATAAATATAGGAAAAAATATTTGTCATTTAAATGACACAACTTTGTGTCATTTTTAATGAAACTACATCGTTTTGTTAAGTTTTTATCTTCTCTCTCCTCCATTTTCTTTTTATTTCTAATTTTATAAATTAGAAAAAATGACAAAATACACCAAAATGACATAATTTCATTAAAAATGACACAAAGTTGTGCCATTCAAAATGACAAACACTAAACCCATAAATATATTTCTTATTAATAAATTTAACAAAGTTTCAAAAAATATATATATATATTTTTGCTGAGTGCTTTTACTTATTCGAAGTGTTCGTTATCCCATCCATTTCGGAAAAGTATATTAACAAGGTTATAGTTACTATCTTTTTTACTTACTATCAAATCTTAATCGTTAATTTCCGTCAATCTAACGGTTATAATTTATTGGAAAATAATAATTAATAAATAAATATGATACAATAAATTATAACCGTTAAATTGACAGAAGTCAACAATTAAGATTTAGTAATAAGAAATAGTAAGAAGGACCTGTTAACAAATATTCGGAGACATGAATAGAACATTCATTTCTTTCTCGAATCGTGCTAACCCGACCCGACTTATGACAGGTTGACCAGATTTATTTGTAACTTGATTTAATATTCGATGATTTGAGAATTGATTCTGATATTTATGACTCTTTATAAATCGAGATTTTAATTGATTTACATATCAATTTTTAAACTTAAGCGAATAAATTATTTTATTTTCATTTGAAGTGATTTAATAAAGGAAAAAGATTATGTCATTTCAAATGATATAATTTGTGTTATTTCATAAATTTAAAGAAGTAGGACTTACACCTTTTTTATTTTATTTTTTATTTTCAGTGGGACTCATTTCTTTGTGTTTATGAAATAACACAACTTAACGTCATTTAAAATGACATACATTTTTTCCTATAATAAAAGGGAAGTGTTATTTATAGATATAATTTTGTATCATTTTAAGTGAAATTACGCATGTGTTTTAAAATAAAGAAGGTGTATTGTGTTGTGAAGAAAAGAAAATAAAAAATCACCGAAACACAAAAATTTTATTTAAAATGACATAAAGTTATATACTTTTAAAATGATATAAATAATGGTTTACCAAAAAAAAATGACATAAATATATTTCTTATTAATAAATTTAACAAAAAAATTTAATCCAAATATATGTTTGATACTTAGCTAAATCTTCTTTGAAGAGGATTTGTGCAACTATTTTGGATGGTGTTACCTAAACTGATTGAGACGTGTTGTTGAGTCTTCTTGATAATTGCTCTCAATTGTTGATGATGAAAGGGTGTTTGGTTCGGGAAAAATATTGAGATAGATGGGTAAGTGATAGACTAAACTATCTAAACAGAGATGGTAATGGAATAACAAGAGACAATAATATATTTTTAACGGCAATTCGAGAGACGCCGGCAACTCCAAAAAATATCAATAGAGAAATTGAGAGTTTGTTATAGATAATCGACAAAAGACTCATGCCTTCCCCTTTAGGGGTGGTAAACGAGCCAGGGGCCTTTCAGGGGCCTTTGGCTCGGCTCGTAAAGGCCTGAGCTCGTTTAATAAAAGCTCGTGTTGGAACCAGGCTTGGACTTGTATAAAAGCTCGTTTAATAAAAAAGCCTCGGGCTCTAATTCAGAAGCTCGGCCTTAGAGCCTCCCAGGCTAACCTAGTATATAAATATTTATTTATATTTTTTATACTACTTGTAATAACTCTCTCTTTCATCAATTTATTTCACCTCATTTTATTGGTTTAACAAACTTTTTGAATGATTTTGTTCTATATTATGCTATTTGGATATATATTAAATTTATGTATGTTTATGGAATTACTAGTGTTGTTCTATATTATCCTTCATCCTCATTCACACAAACAAACCCACAAAAATTCATTTGTTCCACTATGCACTGCTTGTTTGTGTCAATTTATTTATTTATTTTTATTTTTGTTTTGTTTGCAGTTTTTTTATAATGGGCTAAGATAATAAAATATGTTATCTACCTTCTCTCACTTTAATTTTTTTTTTATTGTAGACTTTATAAATTATTGCTGCAAATTGGAAGCTAAGGTTTCTATATGGAAATTTATTTTTTGTGGAATTCTGTTATCTTATTTTTATTCTTTAACTTGCTAACAGGCTAAGACAGACTTCACACAGACTTTTATTTTTTGTAAATAAACCAGGCCACAGGCCAATATTATATTCGTGATAGGTAACAGGCTAAGGCCAGTTTTAACATTTATCAAAGCTCGGCTCGGCTCGGCCCGTTAACACCCCTATTTCCCTTCCTCCCATATAAGGTGTGTAACAGATTAATGAAAATAACATATTGTAATAAACTTGGACTGCATGGCTAGGCCCATTATTTCCCTTAAACACTTAATAAGCAGTTGGGCTCCTAAGTGGTTTGAGCCCACTTTCTCCTCAGTTCCATCACCGCTTCACTTAGCCACGTGTAGGAGAGACAGTGACAAAGTCTTTGAGCGATTCTGGGTTTGATTAATGAAGAGGTTGATCACTTCTGTGTTTTTGACTCCTTTATGTAACAGTGCCTATAATTGTAATAATTTAACACAGCACTAATGCTATACAAAAAAATAGATTGATGCAGTACCTTTATTGAAAATCGGATTGAAAGATCACGTGGTGGCATAAGGCGTGCTGCATCATTTAACTATCTTTATTTGTCTGCCATGGAAGAGGTATTCATAGGTTCCATCAATTTTTCATTATAAATTCAGAATTAAACATCTTTCCTGATATATGTAAATCAAAGATAAGATACTAGTTTTATGCTTTCACTGGTCAGTAATCTATAGATATGTCAGTATGTTTGTGCTCAGCAATCACTAGTTTTATGTTTTAATACTTACTCGTTTTTCTCAACAGTTTTAACATGTATGAAATTCCTTGTTTGCGTTTTTACTGATTTATCACATGTTGGAATTAACAGTTTCAATATATTGTGTCTATTAATCATCATGTTATGAATCATGCAGTATGGAAAGAGGCTATATAGGAACGTTAGTGGTGTGGGGTATACTGGTATTGGTATAAGTGGTTCATTCTCTCCTATGGTGTGGGGAATTTTCTGTTGATCTAATTCATCCAAGAGTACTTCAGTGGTGGAAGAGATATTACTAGCTGATCCTACTATATTGAATGAACGAGATCAGAAGGGTACTACACCTCTTCATAAATCTTTGGTACAACTATTGTACTCAAGTGGGTATAATTTTTTCCACTTTTAGAGAAATATTCAACATGGCGAGAAAAATAAATTTGAATTTTTTTAAAAAATGTTAAATTTTTTCTAAAAATGGAAAAAAGTTATACCCACTTAAATACAACAGTTATACCAAAGATTTATCCATTCGCATGGCTACGAGGAAAGGCCGGGGTAAGTTCCCATTAGCTATTGATTTTTTAAATACAAAGTTATTTTCGTAATATCAATTATTTTTCTCATCTATATTTTACTAAAAGTCAAACATAAACTTTACTAAGGTTACCTAATTTCCTAATTTTTTTTTCCAAACAAATAATTTTTTTTATAATTTCCCACCAAACTCATTTCCCAACTATTTCGCTAGTAATTACATTTCCCTATTATTTATAAAAATTTCAATGAACAAACGGTGTTGTTGAAGGGACTCTTATTGAGACGAATATGTTGTACGGAAAATATGCGTGACGAAAAGTGTGTTCCTGTATTTATAGGTGAATGTGAAGTTATGTGATCAGGAAAAAAAGGGAAGAAAAAAACATGATTATGATCAAGAAATTAATTATTATTTTTATAGATCATTAGCCGTTGACAGATTTTATGCTATTTGATTCGTATCGTAACTTCATAAGTTCAATATCACTAAACTTCGTATCTCCAAAAAAAATATATATATATATCACTAAACTTCTTTTATGAAAAGTATATGTATCAAAAATAAAAATAAAAACTAAAGTTAGTTTAAATAAAATTATGAAATATTATTTTATTATTATTTTTCTTTCCTTTTCTCACTCCTCTTTGATTCATCAGTAAATATCTCTTAAATTTCGGCAAGATGCGATATTCCATAATTATGGACGATAAGAATGTTTTATTTTGAATTTCATTATATTTATCATCAATTTATATTTTTTTTATTTTTATTGTCATCTTTACTACCGTAAAATTAATAAGCACTTATTCATACCCTCTATTAATATAAAGTTTTAATGTTTTTACAGTGAATGTAAATAAATTATCTATATTCGCTACCAAAATGATGTCATTTTGATTGAAAAATTAAAAAATATAATGAAAAAAGACTATTATAACCTTTAAATAAATTATAATTATAAAAATCCTTAATTTTCACCTCAAAACGACATCGTTTTAAGCTCAATGTAGATAAATTATCTATATTGACGGTGGAAAAGTGAACCTTTAATCTAATCATAATAATTAAATAATAAAATATGATAAATACAAACAGATAATAAATCTATTCATCCTCTTAAAATTTTACATACCCTTATCAAATGTAAATTTTTCATATTAAAAAAGTCTTTAACCAAATGCAATCATAAGGCTATTATTATATTGTAATTAGAAACATTTTTTTGTATTGGGCTAATTGATCAAATTGTTCTTTTTATCAAAATATATATCAATTGGTCCTTATTTAATTGAAGTTGATCGAATAAATCCCACTTGAGAGTCGAATTTTACACATATTTTGACTGCATTCGCAGCTCGATATTTATGTAAGTAAAGAACGATTTACGACTTATTACCAAAAAAAAAAGAACGATTTACGACTCACTTTTTTTTGGGGTAAAAAATAGCAATTTACTTTAATAAATGATTTACTGGTGTAAATACACCATTTCTTTCAAGGCATTAAATTAACCAAATTAACTAAAAAGGAAAAAAAAAGAAAAATTAGTAAATAATTTAAAAAAAAAATTCACCATATAAAACATATAGGATTAGCTTACCAAAAAACAAAAAACATATAGGATTAGATTTATTAAAATGAAAATCGCAAGGTCCTTTAAAAATTTTACACACAGGATGTATTTATACCAATATAAATACAAGAAGTCTAATATTTTATTTTTATTCATTGAACTATGACTTATATAATTAATAAAATCAATCATCAATACAAGAGTTATGCTGATATAAAATAATCCCAATTCACTTTATCAACAAAAAAAAAATCCCAGTTCTGATATTTGGTACATTTTAAATATGATTTTGGGTCAATTATAAATCTAAAAGATAAACGATTCTAATTTTCATTGGTCAAATTTATAATGTATAATTATCTTACACATCAAATTATGGGAAATTAAATTTTCAGATTCATCTCTTATGTTACATTCATATAAAAAGATATGTATTTTATTTTTTTTTAAAAATTGGTAAGCTCCACTTTATTTGGCTCACAATATGAGATAATTTTTCTATTGTTACTTAAGGGAAATAAAGTCCTAAAATTATTTAAGAAAAAGTTCACTAATGTCTATGTGGTTTACTCCATAATCACTTATGCTCCTGTGATTTGTTTATTTGCTCATGTGATCAATCTAGCACCGATACTGACACGGGACACGCGAAATGATACGACTCGATACTCCGACACGTTATTTCTAAAAAAATGTTAGATTTCGACACGTTAGGATATTAAATAATATTTTTAATTTATGTAGTTTATATTATATTTAATATTCAATATTTAACAAAAAGAATGAAAATAAACTTATAGTATACATCAATTTTGCAAAAAAACATAAGATATCTCAAATACTTATATTAAACTCAATAAAATGGTAATCATAATCTAACGAATCTAATAGGTAGAACCAAAAACTCAACGCAACGCAATCTTTGAACTTTTTTTTGAATTTCTATAACGCGTGTTGGAGTGTCGGGAAATGTCGGAGTGTCGGACACGACATGTCAGGATTTTTGAAGTGTCGGTGTTTCATAGCCTGTGATTTGCAAAAGGGTATGTTTTTTATCACATATATCCTGTGATTTGCAAAAGGGTATGTTTTTTATCACATATATCCATGTGATTTTTTATTTTTTACAAAACATAGGGACATGTGTGATAAGAAAAAAATCACATGAACATAGATGATTCTGAAGTAAACGAAAGGGTATTGGTTAACTTTTCACAATTATTTATTGAGACCACTAAACAAATGAATTAGCCTAAGTGATCTCAAGTTCATATTATGGAAAAATATTTATCCTTTTAAATGACACAATTTATATCTTTTCACTCTCACAAAGAGGTGAGACCCACACCTTTTTTATCAGCTCTCTCTCCTCTTTTATCTATCTCTCTTTCTCTCTTAAAATGACATAATTTTACATCCTTTAAAATGACACATATTTTACCCATATAATTATGTTTAAAATTTGGTAGAAAGAATTTTGTCGATCCTACAAGCTCAAACGGATTAGTCCAAGTGTCCAACAACCAATGAAATGGGGTGGAAAATCTAAAACAAATTAAAAAAATATTCGTTGAGAGTATATAAATATGAAATATCTTTTCAGCGCCTTGGACGAGTTAATTAATATTTTTCGTTATGAACATTTTTACACACGATAAGGGAGAATCGTCTTTAATTCACATACAGTAACCCAAAACCTTTAAATAATTACAAAACTCCCCCATTTTGGTGAAAAGTTTCTAAACCCCAAAATTAGTTTTTTGAATTTACCTCAAATTCGTAAATTGTTTGCACCCAATTGATGAAAGGGGATTCATTTCGTTTGTGATTTCACATCACGACACAAATTCACATCCTGACACTACCAGGTATTGGGATCATTGTGCTTTAGTCTTATTCTTCTGATCTCTGACTCTGTATTTCATGTAACAATAACAATTCTCTTTCATTCGTGCCTTTGTTTCATACAAAAATGTCAGTTTATGCCTGTAATGTGTTCTAAACTCAGAATAGCACTTGGTTCATAAAAAGAATTGAATAAATAATTCATGGGTTGTATTTTGTCCTCGAAACAGAGATGTCCAGCCAATAGGTTGGTATGTTAATCTTGGATCTAGTGCCCTCTCCAAGGTATCTATGAAGGAGATACCCTTGAGCCAAGCATATCACTATGCACTGAATACTATAACGGCGTTAGCCAATTGGGGTGTGTGTGCACAGTGACAGCACAACAGTAAGAGAGAGAGCGTATCTACCTTTAGGGTTTACCTAGTATTTATAGGGTTACTTGTGGTAGTGCGGATGGGCCTCAGGTGTTTCTGACTCAGATCCTGGCCTATCAGCTGAGCTGTCACCGTGTTGTCGGATAAGTATCCTCGATGCATATATGTTGAGTCAATGGCTGACTCAGATCTTGGATTGCTCTTTGTTGGGCTTGTCTCTTAATGGGCCCATAATACGGGTCCATAACAGGTTGGAACTAAAATTGCGTTCATAACTCAAAGTTCATAACGCCAATTGGGGTGTGTGTGCACAGTGACAGCACAACAGTAAGAGAGAGAGCGTATCTACCTTTAGGGTTTACCTAGTGTTTATAGGGTTACTTGTGGTAGTGCGGATGGGCCTCAGGTGTTTCTGACTCAGATCCTGGCCTATCAGCTGAGCTGTCACCGTGTTGTCGGATAAGTATCCTCGATGGATATATGTTGAGTCAATGGCTGACTCAGATCTTGGATTGCTCTTTGTTGGGCTTGTCTCTTAATGGGCCCATAATACGGGTCCATAACAGGTTGGAACTAAAATTGCGTTCATAACTCAAAGTTCGAATCTTTTCTTTCAGATGTGTTCATTCTGGTCAAGGTTGGCTTCTAATCTCATTTAATGGTAGTAATGTGTTCTAAAGTTAGAATAGCACTTAGTTCATCAAAATAATAATAATAATAAATGAAAAAAAAAATCTTGGGTTAAATTTTGTGTAAATTTGCATTGGCTTGTGTTAATAAAGGTTGGAACTTGGAACTAAATTTGCGTTTATAATCGAAAGCTCTAACCTTTTTTTTTTTTTTTAAATTCCTTCAGTGGTGTTGATTGTGGTCAAGGTTGGCTTCTTCTACTTGACTGATTCTATGAGCTTGTGTTCTTGGAGGTCCAGTTGGTTGGCTTCATATGATGAGAGAAAATTCTGGGGATGGTTGTTTGTGTCATTTGGCTCTGTTTTCTTTGTTGGGTACTTCTTTATTGCAGTGATTTCCAAGCTTCTTCCGCCTTCAGATAATGCACTGATATCTGCCATGCAAAATGACTGGTAATCAATCCTGATATTGATGTACAACTGTTGAGTTTCTACTCTCTGGTCAATGATTTTTTTAGCATATTTGTTGATTTTTGGAGAGGGAATAGTAAAGAGTACAAGGCATAAAGTATAAAACATGACACCTTTAAATTGCTATATGTTCTATGATAGATTTCTTTTTTATATTTGGCTTACTAATACTGGTGTGTGGTTTGAAAATGCCATTTGTGTGCTATACACAAGAAGGTTGATAAAAATCTGATTTACTTGGTTTGGATTTACTCAGTTAGACAAATTAGCCAGTTTATATTCATGTCTGGTAATCAATCCTGATATTGATGTACAACTGTTGAGTTTCTACTCTCTGGTCAATGATTTTTTTAGCATATTTTAGATGAGAGAAAATAGATTGAGGTGGTTTGGGCACGTAATGAGAAGGCCCTTGGATGCTCCCGTAAAAATAAAAGTTTGTTACCAAGAGCTCAACACAAAAAGAGGTAGAGGTAGAACGAAACTTACTTAGGGGAAGGTAGTACAACAAGATTTAATGGAGTGAGATATAGATTGACGGACGGTATGCCTTAGAACGGAATGGAGAAAAGCTATAAGCATGGTGGAGGGTTTGATCCGTTGTTATTCCTATGTTCCAGATGCCATATGGTCCCTTTTTAGTCCTTTTCCCCTTCGTTTCCCCTCTTCTTCTTTTCCCTTTCTTTTTTACTTTTACTTTTACTATTTATATATATAAATATATATATATATATATATATATATATATATTATTACTATTCTAGTTATTTATTTTTATTTTTACTTTTATGTTTCTTTTTTCAACCTTTTTGTATCTTTCATTTGGGTTCATCTACCACCTACCCTAATTAATTTGGGATAAAGGTGTTGTTGATGTTGATTTGTTGATTTTTGGAGAGGGGATAGTAAAGAGTACAAGGCAAAAAGTATAAAACATGACACCTTCAAATTGCTATATGTTCTATGATAGATTTCTTTTTTGTATTTGGCTTACTGATACTGGTGTGTGGTTTGAAAATGCCATTTGTGTGCTACACACAAGAAGGCTGATAAAAATCTGATTTACTTGGTTTGGATTTACTCAGTTAGACAAATTAGCCAGTTTATATTCATGTCATATTGTGTATCTGAAAACTTTTGAGGATTGCTATGTGTCTGGTTCTGCTTGTTTTGTACGCCTCTAGAAAATGAATGCTCTTTTTATGGTGCATATGAGCAGAGGAAAAAAGACCTTAACAGAAGGCTATACCAAAACTATCAGCAGATGCATATAAAATTGAAAAAACTTCATGCCCAAAAATTATGCTCAATCTTCATCTCCCCCTGCTGTTCCAGGGTTGTTAAGAGGATTCTCTGCATTCACTTTAATAAAATCATCATTTGGGGGCACCACATAATCCTCCTTCCAGTGTTAGGGGTGTTATTTGTGTCAGAGAACTGCACTAATCTACAAATCTTAACTAGATCAAAGATCTCAGAGAAGATCATGGACCTGTGCAACCTATCCCAAGCCATAACCTCTGAATTTCTCCAACTCCAAATGATCCTGATAGTGCATAGGAACTTAGATGCGTTAATGCTATACTCATGAATGATTCCATACTCCAAGCCTGCCTAGACCAAACAGTCTGATCCTCCTTCTCACATTGTGGAGGTAATGGATTTTCTGATGCTTGGGTAAAAATGTTGGGGAAATGACCTAGTCAGAACAGCCAACAAACGGATAAATCTTTGGTATTACTGCTGTACCAAAGATTTAGTGCATCCCACCAATGAAAATATTACATATCAGCTAAAAATTTATTTTTTCTGTCAAATTTTTTCTCTCTTCTGTGATGTGTAATGCTCTCATTGCTGAGATGCATTGAATCTACGTACAACAATAGTACCAAAGATTTATTCCCAACAAACATGTTGGGAAGTTAATCAAGTCATACCACATCCCTCTTTGTCTAACATGATGTTTGTCCTAGCTTCTTAGGTGATTCTTTCTTTCTTAAGGGTATAAGATCCTCCAAACATTGGATTAAATTAATGTAATTGCTATAGGTATAATACCGATTAATACCTTAAGTTAGGTTTTCCAATTTTCCTCATGGTCCATCATCACCAAAACAGCACCTTCTTTTGGACACTAGGGAAATATAGAAAAAATAAATTTGATGCGCGTGATGATGTGGCAATTAAAATCATTGTGGGAACAAATAGTATGTTATTGTTGTTACAATTTCTTTTGTAAACAATTGTTGTTATCATTTGTTAATGTTGCTATTACTATTACCTCTCCCTGAGGGGAAAAAGAAAAACTCATCATTTTCCTGATTTATGTTTGACTAATATAATAGGTACTACTGCTTCTTGGTGCCATTGACTCTCCCTATAATTGTGGTTGCTGTGTACTTTCATTGGCTCAGCATGAAAATGTTTAAGCATGCTTAACTTATCTTCATCAGATTTTGAAGGCAGAAATACCTGTATGCGACAACCACCTTAGTCTATTGTTGCTTTAAAAAACTTAAGGGTCTGGCTTTGTGCAAATCCTCTTTCTATGGAAAGTTATGTATATCAATCCATTACTTCCAGCATAACTGGTTTTTTAGGGTCATTTTTTTCTTATCAATCTCTCTTCATATCAATGGTAACTATGTAATTTAGGTTTACCGTTTTTCTTTTTTGACTATGGTTCCCCTTGATGGACATCCATGGTCAATTTCAATGTTTGTTCTAATTATAGCTTGTTCTCTAAATTCCCAAGAAGTTAAAGAGTTACATTTTGAACGGCTGAACCTTGTTCAAATTTTCAAGCATTTGAAATATCAAAAACTACTTTTGAATGATAGTAAACAGAAGTTTCTGATACAATCAAGAAAATGGCTGTCATATATTGATCTTCATTATATATTATGAGCAAATAAAGGTCCAAGCATGATGTTAAATCTGTAGTAAGATTTACCAAGAACTCATAAACATTGAAAGAAATGCACTATCGTTTTAACTGAACATATTACTGTGCGTATAATGGAAAATAAACAACAGTAAACAATGATGTCACCGAAGTTTATTTCTCATTCTGTATGATTTGTCATTGAACTAAGGGTTTATCATCTATCATTTAACATGATCATAAAAAATTTCCTACATACACAACATTTTGTGGGGCCCACAGCAAAAAAAAAAATTCCGGCACGCAAAATGAATCTTTATAACATAACACAATCACTTTTCCTACGACATAACTCTTATAAAACCCTTGAACTAATTATGGTGGTACCTTAGTGGTATGAGTAAGTTGATTTCACAATTTTACAAGGCAATATGGGTGTTGTTGATGCTACCATAATACCATTTGCTTAAATTAAAGTTCAATTAACTACATGTTGGCCTATTTTAATTAGTTAAAAGCAACTGATTCATTTGATTTGTGATTGATACGAATAATTGCATGATAAACATATATTAAAAATAATAATCATTTTATTAACTAAAATAATTGCTTCTAATTCATGTTAACGACTTACTCTTGAGAAGTGAAGAGACTAATATTTGAAATTTCGAATCATTTTAACTTAAACTTACCTAAAAGTATAAGTGGTATGATACAACTTATTGTTAAATTTCTAATTCAATAATGTCTTGATTTAATTATCATTAGGAGCTTACATTCACAAGTTATCTTAGGCAAACTCTTAGTAATGTGTCATTACATAAGTGAATGATGCTATTAAAAAGTAGAGCAGTAGTATATCAAAATTAAATCATTATAATACAGTACATATATTTTTCACATTTTCGTAAGTTGGGTTTGATTTTAATGTCTGCCGTTTGAAACTGAATTAACTAAAAAAATTTACTGGTTTGGTTCCATAGTCAGTTTGGTTTATTAAACTATGAACAACCCTTATACTAGTTTTCTCTGCCAGAAGTTGCAGAACCCACTTGGAGAAGTTAGTACATAAATATGCATTTCACAAAGTTCAAATCAGTTTTCTGTTGCGTCTAATGGACTAAATTTAGAAAACCATGAGACTGCATAAATGATGATCGCACATTGTATGTCCTAAAAATCACTCTCTATTAAATCTCAACTTACGAGAGTAGGATGAAGATAATCCATATATGTAGTCTTACTTACTTTAATATATTTGCAAAAAAACTGTTTCGCGGATCTAAACCGGCTACCTTTCAATCACAAAAGAGTAGCTTTACCACTGCTCTAGTTCCGAATTCGTACATTGCAGGCTGTAACAATCAAAAATTGTATAGATATCCATTATTCTTAAGCTTATTTGTATAAGGGTTTTATAATTTTCATTCAACATGAGAATTACAATTTTTTACACACCCTTCGATTTCCGTGCTGACATGGGTCCTACATATAATTTTTTCTAACACATGGGTCCCACATGTTTTTTATCTCTACAACATGAGATTTCAATTCTCCTTTCAACATGAGAATTATAAAACCCTCGTATAAATAAATCTAGTAGCTAAAAGGTGCTTACAGTCAAAGGTAAAGTTAATTTCTTCAACTAGAGTGGGAAAAGTTCTGGCTTTGCATCCTTATCCATAAACAATTTGGGTGTATGGTACCATTTCTTGTTGTTGAGTACAAGTATGGTACCGTTTCAAGTCCTTGCTACAAATCTATTACTGATTGACAGGATTACAAACCAGAACAGTAAAGAATACTGGAAAATATGCACCAATAAAAGAATATAGCAAAGGTTGTGAGGTTACTGTTTCTATGGAGCAAAATCATAATTGAGTTCCTAGCTATAATCTGTGCTTTACACCTTCAGTGATCATGCTGCAGAAAACTCAAATGGAAGCCTTGTCTCAATTGCATATGACATCAGAGTAAAAGGCTATGGTCCTTCTTTCACAGTTTTGTATACTTAATAATTCAACATCAAAAACTTCAAACTGTTTTGCGCTGAAAAATGTTGAAGGTCCTACCTGCAGAACACAAAACATCGCATGATATGATACTCGAGAGATTATTAAATCCAGAATCATATTTCTTACAGTAAGTTCAGAGCAGTCACAAGAACTGTGATGGTAACTCAAAATATTAGTAAGAATGATGAACTATTAAGAGGTTCTCAGGATTGAAACCTATATGTCACTGCAAGTTGGACATAATATTGAAATGAAGTTTTCTTATGCCTAGAAAAAGAAAAAGAAAAAAAGAGTTTCAATCTGCTTAGCAATAGTTTCAAACAGATTAGTTTTATTTTATTATATATTTTGGTGAGTTCAACAGCCTGAAAGGTCATGGGTTCGAATCCAGGAAACAGCCTCTTTGCAATTATGCAAGGGTAAGACTGTGTACAAGAATTTCCTCCACCCCACACTCGCTAGTGGGTTTAATGGGGAGTGATTTTTTTTATTATATTTTGGTGAGTTCAACAGGTTCTGATTAGTTATCAGAAAAGGGTAAGCTGGATCCAAGTAATAGACTTCAATATTCTGCCAAAATTTCTTCTGCAGGTGTGAGAGTTAAAAAAAAGATCTGAAAAGTTATTGGCCTGTGCATTTGGTGTTGTAGAAGATCAAAATTACACCCACATTAATGAAAGGATCATGATTGATCATAACAAGCTCCTTGAAGGGGGATTGGGGGCAAGAAGTATGCAACTGTACATCAGTTAAGCATTCTGATTCTAACAAATGAATAGGCCAATGTTGAAAGAGAAATCCAGAATCCATTCAGCAATTGCTATATACATTTATCTATCACTTGCTTATACAATAAAATCAAATATACATTAAAGAAGCAATAATTATTGACAGAAATAGATAAGATAATGATTTTCCACATAACTCTATGTATGCCTTGGGCGTGCTGTATACAGCCAAATTCGAATTTCTCCTTTTTAAATAGTTCTATTTTGTCCAAACTAGTTCCAACCATGTGTCAGAGTTAAATCATCTGCCTTTATTGCTGCAAATTGTAATACAGGATAATTTTGTGAGTAAAGCACAAGGCAAATTTCCTTGACCTTAGCATACACTAAGCTAAGAGGGCGAGCCTAGAGCAGTTGTAAAACCATTCCTTTGTGACTGAAAGGTCATGAGTTTGAATCCGAGAAACAGCTTTTTGTAAATATGCAAGGGTAAAACTACGTACAAGAATTGTCCCCACCCCAACCCTCATTAGTCGGGATTTAACGAGGAGTGATTTTCTAGCATACACTAAGTTCTAAGCAGTCAATTTCAAACAATATGGAAAGACTCCAAAACAAGTTAGAGAAAGGAGATAAACAAAATGAGAGATGTAGGAGGAACTCACCGGTGGTCCAAGTTCAGGGGGGATAATGATTCTTCTCTTCCCACCTGGTCTCATGTCTCTAATTCCTTCCTCAAATCCTACATCAGAAAATGTATTTTACTCACTTCCTTCTGCATTTATTTCTTCCAATTTTTGGTTCTTTTGGGGAAAGACAGAAAGCAAACAAAGGCTGAATACTTTTTGTCATACAATTTGCAAGGAAACTAATAGTACTAAATCTTAAAAGTTTTAACCTGGAACCAATGCCTTAGTACCCATGCGGATTCTTGCAGGAGAACCCTGCAAATAAGTGCTGTCAATTCGGCGACCAGATTCATTATAGCCAATGTAGTGAAAAATCACCTGCAAGGTATAAAATGTAATTGGATAATAACCAAATTAGTGAATGTAGTTTGTGTATTAAAGTCAAGTTTTAAATAACAGTGCCTTGTGCCTTAAAGTTACAGTTTTGCAGTGCTGAAAATGACATTCTTGAGATAGCTTTAAAGCTATAATATTGGCCACTTTCAACTAATCGCCTCACCTGACTGGCAAATGATAAAGTCTCTGAGCCGAGTATTGGTAGATGAAAAAATTAACGTTAAAAAAAAAAGGCGAAACTTGGAGCAGGTTGCTCCTTGTGATTGGAAGATTATGGGTTCGATTATAGGAAACAGACTTTTTGTAAAAATGCAAAAGTAAGACGACATCTAATCAACCCTCATCCTTACTCTCACAAGTTGAAGAGTCTTGTGCATTGAGGTTTGCCATTTTTTATAAATAAAAAATTACATTGACTGGGAGTTTCTTTGTAATACAATAAAATAAATAAATAACAGAAAAATCATATTATACTCTATTAATTTCACTGAGAAAATGGCAAGGATAGATGTACAAAAATTTCCTGCAAAAATCCTTGGAGGAAGTAGAATGGAGAAGGCCTCTATCAACAACAGTTGACACAAAACCTAAGATAAAATTCCAGAGAATTACTTAGCAGTATCAACAAGTCATTCTCTTATATTTTATGCTCTAGCCACAGTAAAAATTTAGGCTGACTTGCTTAACAATTTCCTTGTAGCCAAAGTGATACAGAATTACTCTTTTCTCAAAGGAATTAAAATATAGCTGGAAGTCATTGATTTAAACAAAGACAATCTATTTAGTGGACATGCATCAACAAATGGAGAAGCTCTATTTCAATTTGATATTCTTTCTGTATTTTCCTTAGCTGCTATTGCTACGAAATTATTCAAACCCCAGTGTACAAGGCTACCCGACTTGCGAGGATAAGGGTGAGGGTCAATTGTACATAGCTTTACCCTTATATTTTTGCAAAGTTTCCCAAATTCGAATCAATAACCTTCTGGAGCAACCTTACCACAGCTCCAAGGCTCGTCTTCCTAGTTTCTTACCATGAGTGTGGAAGTAAAAATGACACCAAAATTGTGAGTAGTTAGACTATACTTTAGAATATCTAAAGGCTCAAAAACTCATAGTAAAAACAGGTTTCAAAGCAAACCAAGAGGAAAAGTCTTCTAGACAATATTATAGCTTCGTGGCATCTTGCTCTAGATTTCGGAAAATTATAAAACCTCTCCAATCAAACCACTCAAACATCAATTTCCATTTTCCCCTACCTCAATAAACTCAAGATATTCTTTGAAACAATAAATTATTGAGCAACTGGTGATGCAGCACAAATAGTTGCCTCAACACTTTCCTTATCATATAGAAAATATTTTCATATCAAAGCAATATATATTCCTTTCCGTTCTCTAATAATATTTAAAGGTGTAGTCAAAAGACTACATAGGGACAAATCTAGTTCTCATTTTGATGCTCATTGCCTAATATTTTTGGAAAGTGCTTCTGCCAAACGATTGTCTTAAGAGTAAATTACAAAGAAAGAAGTGCAGATTGGAAAGAAAATAAAAGAAAAACCTGTTGACCATCCTTTGGGCAATCACCTTTACCAACTTCAAAATCTCGGTATATGAGCCCTGAATCAGACTTCACATAGTTATCTGAAGATAGTACTTTAACTTCAAAACCTGAAATGCATATCAATAAATCAGACCATCATATCCAAAAACATATCCAAGAGGTTCACAACAAACGAATGTCCTATCTTACATCAGTTTTTCATACATGATTATGTTCCTCTCTAAGTTCAATAAGAAAGATTCTATTATTTTTTTACATCATGATCTCTCTGGTCAGTGTCACAGTTGTGTTTGTCTACTGAAATTCTGTGTGAAAATTTTAGGAGCCTAAAGTGAAAAGCATATAGCTAAATCACACATGTAGATCTTTGAAGAGATGGAAAAACAAGCATTGTTACCTTCTCTAATAAAACTTGGGAAGTCTTCAGGTGCATTGTTTTCTTTCTGTACGCGCTTATTTTGTTGTAGCAAGCGTTTTTCATCATATGGATTCAAACTCTTTGTTTTCCCATAAGAAGAAAAAGTTGGGAAAACACCAGTTGAGACCAAAACAGAAAGGATAAGAAGTTTCCTCCTTAATGCTTTCTCAGAATGTAATATGGAACTATCCTCCACTCTGTCCAACAGATAAAAACAACACAGGAGGCTACTAAATGATAATCCATTCAAGAAATTTCACAAAAAGAATGTAAATCTACAGTTCACTCTTACATGTAATCCTTTGATTTCTGGTTTGTGCATCCATGAGTCAATTGTTTCCTTTGAGAAAATATAGTTCCTTGTACAGCACAAGGGAAATTTACTGCCAGAAAAAGTAAAAACAATTTAGTTAAGAAATACCTGCAAAAAATCCTATTCACTAATTTGTTGCCAAAATCATTAACCTTCCGGCAACAACGCCAGCTACAAGTAGTTCAAAGATTTAGTTTATTTACATTAAATTTTACTTTTTGTAAAGAACCAATTCAACCCAAAAGCTTAAGCTTTTGGGTGAGGCTACGGTTTTATATATCTCAACCCTTTTCCTCCTTATTTTGGCAGCTGATGTGAGCAGAAAATATGGCATTGACTCTATGTGGTTTTAAACTTCAAACTTTGTAAAGTTTGAAGATTCTAACATCATATATTAACCATTTTTTCTGGTGGGGTTGGGATATGGGAAAGGTAGAAGTGGACATTAACACATATTAACTTCAATATCAACAACAAACACAAAACACAATCAAGTTCACAATAAAGATGTGAAATTTAATAGATTCTGATGCTGAAACATAGAGAACCATTCAAACCCAGAATTCTGATTTCAAAAGGGAAGTTAAAGCGATACCCCACAACCAAAAGTTTTAATATTTCATCAATTTCTTGTGAATTTGAGTGTCAAAAAGAGAGATGGAGACTTACAGTGAAAAGATGGCATGGGTGAGAGAGAGGGTGGTGAAGTTATAAGTAGTTGCATAGCCTCCAAGAACAAAAACAGAAAAATACTGATGTTATCCACTCTAAAATGCAATTTTATTTTATTTTATTTATTTATTGATATAAAATTTACGAGTACAGAAAATTACTAGCATTCTGTACCAAAAAAAAAAAATAAATAAATAAATTACTAGCATCATATTTGAACAATCTACATCCTTTTTTATTTTGTGTCTTTGAAAAAATGCGTCTGATACACTATTTAATTTTTTAAACTCTTTTTTATAATTATTTAAATTATTAAATTTTTTTTTTAAAAAGTTCAAGGTTTGGTGTTGATAACAGATTCAAAATTCGAAAATATGTATTAAAAAAATTCGCCATTAAAGGATATTTTGGTGGAACAAAAGATAGGTCAATATGAAGAATCTACAATATCTAAATAATTTGTGTTATTTTAATTGTTAGTTAATGCAGTGGTTTAATAGCATAAATAAGTTTTACAGGCAGAAAAATTAAAATATTACTATTTAAATAAATAATTACGAAAATATAGCAGTTTCGAAACTATCTACAAATCTATAGCAGTTAGTGGCAAAAAAAAAGTTAACTTATGAACCGTAAAACTTTGATAAGGCCGTAACTTTTGACTCGGGTATCCGATTGAGGTAATTCTTTTTTTGATTCCACATGACTTTTCGAGATCTACGCAATGACATGTCATTTGATATATTTTATCTCTCACAAATACAATTCGAATTTGTAACAATGATAATATAAAGATAGCACCAAAGTAGATTAACCCATCTATAAATAAGGATACTTAATGTCATATTAAAATATATACTTCTGCCAAGTGTTTGAAAAGAAATAGTGTACAAGTTTATTTATTAATTATTAAAATATATACAAATTTATATAATATTCTACCAAGTGTTTAGAATATTTATTTAATTATTTTCTTTATTAATATAGATTTTTCAAATTAACTTTTGTGTTTAAATCACAAATTTAATCTTTATTTTATTTTTCTTATTAATAATAATTTTTTAAATTTTGTTGTAATACACTATATAATACAATTATTGCAAATTTGAATTGTGTTTGTGAGAGATAAAATATATCAAATGAGATGTCATTGCGTAGATCTCGAAAAGTTATATGGAATCAAAAAAAGAATTACCTCATTCGGATACCCGAGTCAAAAGTTATGCCTTTTCAAAGTTTTACGGTTCATAAGTTAACTTTTTTTTGCCACTGACTGCTATAGATTTGTAGATAGTTTCGAAACTGCTATGTATTTGTAATTATTTATTAAAATAGTAATATTTTAATTTTTTTGCCAAGTTTTACATGGCCAAAGTATATTATTAAAGAATTATATCGAGTAGATAAATTTCGTTCATTTTACAGATTTTATGTTAAATATTACATATTGACTAATCAAAGTTATAGACGGAGTTATCAATATTCCAATAAAACCCGGCACAGCTGTTATATTATTGGGTCAAGTAAGCATGCTCATAGAGATCCATTTATGATCATGTGTATGGAAAATGTTTTATTAGTAAAGGTAAAACACATTTCAATAATCTTTATACCTCAAAAGAATTAATCTTCAGCTATCGATTAGGGGATACAAGAAAACTAAAAAAAAATTATAGACAGTTATAATAGTTACAAACTGAATAACTCAAGTAAAGTTTCTATAAATATTGTGCACTTTAAACATGTTATATCACAATTTATAATTAAAAATAATAATTTTGGGAGATAATGTATAACATAGGTAATTTTTGAGCTGCACAATTAAAAAAATAGACAATCTAGCATGGCAAAACGATCGTACTAAACACATTTAATAAATGTATTTCTTAATGAAAGGAGTTTGGAAATGAAAGATCAATAAGGCAGTCAAAGCCGTAGGGATAACTGTCGGGATCAATCATGTATGCTTAACTAACGAGACTGGGAGACACGTAGGATGCAACCTCCATTCCCGTTGTTTCAGATGACGAGATCTGCAAGTATGGGTACGTGGCATGAACCCGCCAATTCAGGTGACGAGACTCAGGTGTAGGTACGCTTACGTGGCTTGAACCCGCCAAGACTCAAGGCATGCATAGCTACAGGAATGATCCTGTCAAGACACATTACGAGTTTGACTGCCTCATTCATTCCAAAATTGCTCTGGGTCCGACATACTTTTGTTAGATATTAGTAATATGGTCGTTTTCCCAATTTAGCAGTAAGCAAACAATTGGAATCATGATGTAACTTTTATATATAGACAACATTAAATGTAAGCGATCTTTAAGCAAATAATGTCCATACTTGCCTCCACATCCTACCTTTGGTATGTTCTACCTGCAAAGGAGAATTCCTTTTCCCAAAGGTATTGATCTGGGCCGTAACTAAATTGGCTGGAAAAAGATAATCACACTTGTTTTATAAAAAAAAAATTCCGACCGCAGCCTCTCATCACTAAATAAGCAAACATAAATATATTTTTCTGAGTCCGCCACTAATATCAATTTATAGAAAAGATGGATTGAAAAGACAAGACGGAAAATATGAGAAGACACGGGAGATAAATATTTTGCATTGATGGATGTAGAGATAGGCCGGAAAAACAAATTTGGCACAAAGGACTGGTAAATATGACAGGATAAGTTATTTTTTATAATCTGACAACCCGTCCTATATAAGTGCGGGTCAAAAGTGGGTTGACTCGCCACAAAACAAGTAAGCTGGTATAACTTTTTATTTTATTTTATAATATATAAACTTTTACACTAAAATATCCCTAACATTATGTAATTTTTGTGGCTTTGCTGTATAGGGTTGTTATTAGTAAATATTATTGCATCAGCTCTTAGTAAATATCATATTATTTTTCTATAAAATTCTTATGATAAATTCTAGAATTTAATGTTTGTTAAAATAATAACAGTTCATGACAAGAGCAGTAATTCATTATACTACTGCACTTTGATCACAAAATCCAAGTTTCACAAATACCGCAAGACATCCTTGATCAATGTTAGCAAAAAGGGCTGCTAATGCAAATCATAATCAAAGCTTAGATGATGATCATTTCTTGCAGCAGACCTCACAAATTTGGAACAAATATGATTTGCATATTTTTGTTTTATCTTCATTACGCAAATCTGCCAACACAATGCATGCAATCTCAAATGATATATTACCATTAGAAACAAGAGGGAGGATATTCTTACTACCAAAATTTTCTACTACTAACTTACTACCTATCTAATCACCATTGAATTAAAGAGAGAATGTTAAAGAGATTTTGAAAAAAGAGAAAAGGTTGATCTAATAGTGATTAGATAGGTAGAGAGTTGGTAGTAGAAGATTTTGGTAGTAAGAATATCCTCCCTCTAGAAACAAATGCACAGACCTATAAAGTGAAGGGAAAATAGAGAAGAGAGATAAGAAATAATTACCATGTGCACTGTTAGTGATACTTCTCATGTTATTAAAACCAGCCCGGTCATTGACCCGGTCGAGGTATTGGGTCACTGGGTCACTGGTTCAACAAGTGGGTCATTGGTTCAACTGCATGACCTAGTGGTTATATTTTAAATATATTTATATTAAAAAAATTATAAACATACTCAAATAGTTAAAAAAAATATAAATTTTAAATATTTTAATATAAAAAATAATAAATTATACATTACTGTCCAAGAAAGGATCACACAAACATATAACGTTTGTGATATTGGTGTTTCAGGTTCAGTAAACGACATCTCTAACTATAAATCAAATCAAAATTTCTTGTATAATGCATAATTGAGATAATATTAGTATTGTAGATACATAACTTATATAGTCAATAAGTAACATATCACAAAAATATGTTATTTATGATTTTTTTTTTGAAATACTTTTTTTTTAAATATATTTTTTTAAAACCCTTGCTAAGTCACTGATTTTTCACCAAAATCAGCCGGGTCGCACCGGGTCGAATCGGATCTGGTACTTGGCCGGTCTAATGTGATAACCGGACCGGTCAAATGACTGGTTCACCGGGTTCTGGGTCGGCCCGACCAGATCTGGTCCGGTTTTCACAACAGTGCTTTTATGTGATACTCAACTCTCGCAGGAAACTTTAGAGGCAGTTGAACGAACTCAACGTTAAATTCATTTTACCATTTTTATGTGTATTTAAATTTTGTTGCGCCTACATTCATTTATTATGTTTATAAGACATACACGACAAAGACAAAGAGAGGCTTTTGGAAATCTGGTTAATGTAGCTTGATAAAGATCAATTTAATTTATATTTACTTTAACAAATATAACCTTGAATATTTAGAAATTTTAATTAAGGTATCCTAGAGGATTTTGAGAAATAAGAATATTTGACCTTGTTTTTAGAGAGAATTTTTTATATTCCTATATTCGGAAATAAAGAAGCTAAAAA
Organism: Gastrolobium villosum; assembly: GCA_032173675.1. Taxonomy (NCBI): domain Eukaryota; kingdom Viridiplantae; phylum Streptophyta; class Magnoliopsida; order Fabales; family Fabaceae; genus Gastrolobium; species Gastrolobium villosum. Next base: position 171,363 of record JAVKPL010006862.1, read on the forward strand.
TTTAGTTTTTTTTTTTTTGTTTGCTTTTGTCTATTAGTTTTTTTTTTTTTTTTTTTAAAGAGAAAGTTTATATATTCATTCTCTTTTTTATTATAACTTTTTACAGTCATTTTTTCTATCAATGTCATCTTGTAACCATTTGCTTTAAATCCCACAACCATAAAATTAGTTGAAAGAGATTGTATGGGAAACGGGAAACGAATTTGTAAATATAACATCTCCTTTTTCTAAAATTGAAAATTATAAACTAATTTTATCAAATATAATTTTTAAACATCTCTACTCCTCATATTAGAAATAGAGAAAAAGATTACCAAAAAAATAAAAAAATAGAGAAAAAAAATGATTTTAAAAATATTACCCTTAAAATTCAAAAGCATTGAGATCAAGTAAAGTAACCTTCACTTTAAATTGTTAACTCCTAGGTGTATTACGAGACAAATATTCATGTCAGGAGAAATGGTTTACAAGAGGCTTTGGACATGGATTAAGTAGTCAACTTCGTGATTCTATGATTATTCTTATACTGAATTTTCTGTCAGAGAAGGTGTTTTATCCATTGTTGGGATGGACTTAAACTTGTGACCATGTGATTAAACATGCTTTGTCATGTATTGAACATTTGAGTTTTAATCTTCTTTGGAAATTCCCTGCTATGCGTTAATTAGCATTAGGATCCATCTTAATAATATTAGTTTCCTTTCAATCTGCGAATTTAGCAAGATTTTATTATGCAATATTGAAGTAATTAGTTACTGAATGCTTATTTAATAAGATTATTGCACACCAACTCTATTTTTTTTAATATTTAATGCAAAATCACACCCTATTAAATTCTGATTAGCGAGGCTGAGCATAATTGTAAAAAAACTATTTCCCATATTTGAATCCATAACCTTTTTTTTTTTTTTATACTACATGGAATCGAACAGCAAACCTAACACTCTTAAACACACCCAACATCCGTAGGCTATCCCTAGTGGTGCTTGAATCCATAAACTTAAGTCACAAAGGAACGGATTCAATACATGTAAAACATAAGAAAAGTCAAAAATAGTGAAAATATTATAACTTAAAAATTAATATACAGTTCAATATTTGAAGTGATACATGTATCTGATCAAAATACTATAAGAATACCAACGGGATTGACTCAAGTGGTAAGGTACTTGGGTTTGCTAAAGTAAGGACTCGAGTTCGAGACCTTGTGTATGCAGAAAATCCTCGCTGGGAGACTCACTTGCCAATGAAACATAATGAACCAGTGGATCAATCCAAAAAAAAAAAATACTATAAGAATCAGATTACCAAAAAAAAAAAATACTATAAGAAAAATGAACCATGTTCACTTAGATGTTTAGCCATTTCTGTGCTAGACTAGAAAGTGTACAATAAGAGGAACCATGTTCACTAAGTGCAGCAGCAGCACCATCACTCAATTCTCTTATTCTTTTGTGCATTTCCAAGCTTTCATGTCCTTCCATGACTCTCTTAATAACATTGGCAATTTCCTCTCTTTTTACAATCCCATTTTCATCAACCTTTGGCCTCACAGCCACTTTGAGCACATTTGTGAGCAATACAGCATTCATTTTTTGCTCAGCAAACAGTGGCCAAGCAATCATGGGCACCCCATGAACCACACTCTCAAGAGTTGAGTTCCAACCACAATGACTCAAGAAGCCACCAGTGGAACCATGACCAAGGACTTCAATCTGTGGTGCCCATGATGGAACCACCAAGCCTTGACCTTTGGTTCTGTCCAAAAAACCTTGTGGTAAATAATAAAGTGGATCCTCCTTTTGTCCAACAAGGTAAGCAGAACTAGCTGATTGGTTTGGAGCTCTCACAACCCACAAAAAATTGTGACCACTAAGTTCTAATCCATAGGCTATCTCATTGAATTGGTCATGAGGGAGTGTTCCACCACTCCCAAAACACACATACAAAACAGAATTTAGTGGTTGATTCTCCAACCATCTTAAACACACTGACTCATTTACCTTATTACTTGACTCATTTTGAATGATGGGTCCAACAGGATAAACACAAGGACCATCTCCATTGGCTTCTTTCTCTTGCATAGCTCTTATAACCTCTGCTTCCAAATCTGTGAAGCTATTCACCATGATACCATCAACCAACCATAATCTCTCACACAAACTAACAAATAATTTGTAGGTTTCACTTGATCTTTCAGAAAGAGCTGGCTCTGGAAGATCTGTGACCTTGAAGGGTATAACACAACCTGGAACATTCACAGTTTTTGTTAAGTCCAAGAACTCAGAGGAAACAATACTCTCTTCAAGATTAGGAAAAGAAAGACAGAATGAGAGTGTTGTGGCTCCTGAAGCAAAGAAAACATAAGACAAGAGGTTGAATTTCTTAGCTAAATCAATTGCATCACATGAGAAAAGGTCTAAAACTAAAGCAACTAGGTGAGTGTGGGAAGTTAATGAGCTTAGTGCTTCATGAAGAAATGGAAGAGAGTGTTTCACTGTGAGTCTGATTTGTGCTGAAGGGTGAAGATTATGAGGAAGGTCTTCCATGTTCACTTGAGGAAGAATAGTGAAGTCTATGTTTGGTGGAAGAGCCTCTAGAATGGCTTTCATGGAAGGAGAGGGAGATCCAAGTGTGGGAATGAAGAGTGTGACATGGAATTCATGGTATTGTAAAATTAGTCTCTTGGCAAACTCAACAAGTGGGATCAAATGGCTCACTCCAGGGCATGCAACCATGGCAATCCTTGCCTTTTTCTCCATCAAATATGATGTTAATATGAAACGACAAGAGCTGAATTGTAGAGACAGATTTTTTTGTGAGTACACATTTTGCATGAAGATGGATTTATATACGTGGGAGGATATTGTTACTACCAAATCTTTCTACTACTAACTTACTACCTATCTAATCACCATTGAATCAAATAGAGAGAATGCTAAAAAGTTTTTGAAAAAAGAGAAAATATTGATCCAATGGTGATTAGATTGATAGTGAGTTGGTAGTAGAAAATTTTGGTAATAAGAATATCCTTGCCGTTTTGAGGTATGACACTTACAATTTTGTTAGTGCTATTTTCCAAGGAGGGAAGGAGATGTAGTTGAGCAAAAGAAAATGTGATGTAAGCTCTTGCGTAACACGTTATTATAAATGGTGGAGCTAGAAATTTTTATAACCGGACGAAATTAGAATGTGTATTTTTTCTTAGGGCTTATCTAGGCTCAGCAGCAAAGAAATTTTATGTCATAAACATATATTAGTGGAATCCACCCCCTAAAAAAATAAAAAAAATAAAAAATTATACAATTATCGAAGGGCATGGGAGAAGAGAAACCTACTCTATGTGACGTAAGAATAATTTTTCCCTTATTTTTCTTATAAGTTACAACTATACTAATATGATAAAAAAAAAAAAAAAAAGTAATGCTCACAACTAAAATCTTATACGTGCTTAGGCCACTAGAATTAATTTAATGGTAAGAGATTTGAGTAGTTTGTATTAGATTATGTGTTTAATTTTTATCATTATATTTAAAATAACAATTATATGAGCGAAGGCGAAATTACAATTATAGCTATCCATATGACGTACCAAAACAAAATAGAAATAATACTTACAAAACTAAAGAGTTTGGAGAAGGCAACAGCACACCCTAACACCTCTCGTTCCACCGTTAAATTTGTTATCCAAAAATCTATCCTAGTGTTGAAAGTGGAAAGACGACAGAATCAAGTGTACTTATTAATGGATCGTGCCTTGTACGTCTGGTTTGGAATTGAATGATTCTGGTACCTTCAGTTATTGATATGCTTGAAAAGAACTTCAATTATTTTGGTACTTCAGAATTTTTATGAGAAATAGAAGGAAAAATGATTGGAGAAAGCAGAATATAGAGAAAAATTCAATTAAAAGGACAAATATATCAAGACAAGCTTTATCTAGTGCAAAAAAACCTTGGGATACACAACCCAAAAAACTAGCTCAAAGGGGTGGGAGTGTCCAAGGCCTTATAAACTCCACATTCGTTGTATATACAACCAATGTGAGACTATATATCTCAATATCTGGATTGTAAGGCAATCAACGATTCAACTATAGAGCACTGCTACAAGGAATATGCATTTTATCCAAAATCAACTGAAAGCTTAATGCAATATGCAGAGGAATAGAAATCTTTAGCATAAATACTTTCCCGTCCTAAACAAAAAATACGGAACCCATTTTAATTCCTTAGAAAAAAATATATATTAATCCTTTTTTTGAAGGATTAATGTGGGTCTTCTTTAAATTTCTGAGAGATCATAATTTCAAAGAATTGAAATTTCAAAGGAACCACAAGTTGATTTTTTTTCTAAAAAATTAAATTGGATTCCGTGTTTTTTTGTTGAGGACCACGAGTTAATTTTTTTTCTAAGAAATTAAATTGGATCCCGTATTTTTGGTTGAGGACCCAAAAAGATATTTATTGATTTTACACACTTCATTGATTTACTTGTTTTACAAATTTTGAAGTAGTAAAGTGTGAACTTCCGATTTGAAAACAAAGATAGTACCATTGAAATTAAAAATAAAGATAATAATAATAACGAGTGATCTAGAATTTGAATTCTGGATATGCACCTATGTTAAAATTTAATAGAAAGAGGATTATTGCTCTTGTGGTCCTGTCAACTGAAGTCGGAATCAGTCTATGCTTGTCTACGAACGAATACCAAATGGTTTATGAAGAATAGAGGGGAGATATTCTAACTATCAAAAATATCTACTATCAACTCACTACCTCCACAATTATCATTGGATCAAAGAGAGAGAATATTGAAAAAAATTTGAAGAGAGAGAAAATATTGATTCAATGATAATTATGGAAGTAGTGGGTCAGTAGTAAATTTTTTTAATAATAAAAATATCCGCACTCTAAATACTAATAGGAAAATATTTCTATTTAAGTTATATAATAAGAGAGAAACTTTTTACACTCAACCAATTGTGGGGCGTATAAGGAGAGAGAGAAAACAAAACAGTACCTCAATTACTTATTTGAGTTTGGGAAAAAGTTTCTCTCTTGCATAACTTGAGAAACATATTATCCATAATAATTAGGGAAAACATTTTCTCATGTTGTATGAGAGTTATTTTCTCCTATTAAAGATCTTTCGATTTTTGTATAATGTTTTCTTTTATTTTTTTAAAAGATGTGGGCCCCACACAAGATGTGTCTACAACATGAGAAAATTTTCTCTTATCGCATGAGAAAATTAAAACCATAATAATTAAAATAATAAAAGAAAAAAATAATCGAAAATTTTAAAAATAAACAAACATATGTTGTCTATGGATAAATCAACACTCAGATATTAAAGTGATAATTTTCACTAGTTGATCTATAAACAAATTGTTAAGATATATGATGCATGGACACGGATACGACACGATACGCTGACACGTTAATTCAAAAAAATATCATATTTGAACACGTTGGGACATATATTAATATTAAATAAAACTTTTAATATATATAATATAATTTATATTTAATACATATAAGAATCCATAATAAGTCATATAACCAATCAAATATTTAAATTTCATAACATAAATATAAATATAAATAATTTTTCATGTTAAATTTCATAACAGAAAAAAATCAATTTATAAATTATTTCTTTTGTATTTAGTTAGCAAAAAAAATTAAGATTAAAAAAAAAATGTGTCCAAGCGTGTCCTAACATTGACCATGTGTCCAAAAAAGTTGACTGCGTGTCGGAACGTGTAAGAGAGTTAATCCCGTGTCCTCAAATATTGACCGTGTCTTGGACACGTGTCCAAACGTGTCGGAAAGTGTCCATGTTAGACACGTGTCCGACACGCAAATTTCCAAACAAAATAAGTGTCCGTGGTATAGAGGTTAAGATTTTTCAGATGACATGTCATATAACAAATTACGGGAGTTTTGAAAATAATTTTCCTAAAATCCTGTGTCTTGCTTTAGTGACACACTCTTTCTAACTTTTTTTATTTGATGAAATTTTAAGTTGATTTTATTAATAAAGAATTGGTTCTAAAGCGAGCAACACGCCATGCCTCCAACCTACAATAAAACGGGTCAACCCATGCCATTCCACTCATGAAAATGAATTGAAAATCTTAATCTATATTATTTTATGGGGAGTTGGAGGGTCAACATATTTATAATGCAAAAATTGAGAAAGAGAGGCCCAGAGAGGGAGATTGAGAACTAGGGTTTAGGTGGAGAAAAAGATATTTTATCCCAAATTATGGCCAAAAAAATTAAATTAACCTATCAAGTCAATCCAACCCACTTTATCTAACTCATGCGTAAGCGAGATGAGTTGTGACAAGTTTGCAAATTTAAGCATGCAACTCAATATGACAAATTACGTGGTTAGGCGGGTGTTGAACCAACGAATACATTTATTTTGCCATCTACTAACTATTTAATTGGATTAAAATTAAATATTAAAATATTATATAAAAGTCTATTATATATTTAAAAAATAAGGTTTGTTAAGTTGAACCATAGTTGTTGTTATTATTATTATTATTATTATTATTATTATTATTATTATTATTGTTTTGTTTCTTGCTGGTTTGTGCTTTAGTTATTTTCTGTTGTTTGGACTTATTTATTTCTTATAAGTGTTTAAGATGATAAGCCATTGAACAGCAAGCAAGATCTCACCATATGCAAGCATGTTCTGCTTTCCCTAATCTCAATACAAATCAAATCAAAACAAAAGTATTTGCCTCTTGTTGATAAAAAAAAAACTAAAACATACATATTATTCAATGAATCTTTGAGCCTTCAATACTTTTATTTATAAATTATTTTCTACTTTTTCTAACTGGGTCCTTTTTTCTCACCCAATATGAGATTTTCCTTTCCTATTATAAACACAAAATATGATGGATTCCACCACCTATTAAAAAATAAAGATAAAAAAAATTATACACAATTCAATATCTCACTAATAAGAAAAAGAATTCTCCTAAATCACGAGAATTCCTTTTTCCTTCCAAATTTCAATACAAAACAAAAGTATCTGGCTCTTGGTGATCAAGAATGAGACAAAACACACATACTTTCAATCTTTGAGCCTGGAATAGTTTCCAACATAAATCATACTTATATTTTTAATTTGTTTTATTTTATATAAGCCAACTAACTATGTATGCTTGTCTCAGTTGGACCTTTAAACTATTTCCCCCATTTTTTAAGCCCGTTAAGTATTTTAAGAGCTATGACCTGTGAAATAGAAAAGAAAAATTTGTAAACTTCTTGTAATGTAGTAATATATGGGAAAAACATCTATCATTTTAAAGAATATAACCATATGTCATTTTAGATCTTAATCGTTGATTTCCGTCCATCAACGGTTATAATTTATTGGGCCAAACTTTTTATTAATTAATTAATAATTTTGATTAAATAAATTATAACCGTTGATGGACGGAAATCAACGGTTAAGATCTAAAATGACATATGGTTATATCCTTTAAAAGGATAGATGTTATTCCCTTAATATATATATATATATATATATATATATATATATATATATATATATATATATATTAATTACTTTGAAAAATAATTACAAAGAAAAATAATTTGCTTCACAATTACTTCATGTAATTGTGAAGTAATTTTAAATTATTTCGAAAAAAAAGTTAGGCCGACACGATCAATAAGGAGGGTCCAGCCCAGAAATAAAATGATCCATGTGAATTAACATATCCTGAATTAACATATTTTTTAATCATAGTGTAATTCTTGTCATTTTGCTCCTTTTTTGCCCTCAGCACCTTTGGCCTGCCTCGTGCAAATCTCTTTCATGGAGAAATACTTTAGTGCATTATTTGGGAGTATTGAATTCGGTGCTCTTTTTTATTAAAAATAAAAATAAAAATTCTCTTTATACTCATACTTTTTTTTTATATTTCTTTGCAAGTTCGAAAAAATTCCTCTTTTTAGTATAAGGTTGCACCAAAGTACTTCTGGCGTACCAAATTTTTCTCAATTGAATGGAGTTAAGAGAGACTAGTGACTTCAAATAATACTGACTTGGAGGGGTTAGAGTTGGGGATTCCTCTCCCCAAGTTCACACAAACTTTTTTTATATTAATAGACAAGTCCAGCATGATGGGCTAACAACCGCTTAAATGCCCAGTTGAGGCCTAATTTGTCAACAAGCTATGGGTGAGCAGATGATCGTTAGGGGTGTTAAATAAATTAGGGGTCTTTCAGGACCTTTGTCTCGACTTCTGAACTCATTTAATAGAAGTTCGTGTGGGAACCAGACTTGAACTTGTATAAAAGCTCATTTAATAAAAAGGTCTAAGACTCTAATTCAGAAGCTCGGCCTTAGAGCCTCCTCCCAGGCTAGCCTAGTATATAAATATTTATTTTATTTTTTATACTACTTGTAATAACTCTCTCTCATCAATTTATTTCACCCAATTTTATTAGTTTAACAGACTTTTTGAATGTTTTGGTCCTATATTATGCTATTTGAATATATATTGAATTTATGAATATTTATAGAATTACTATTGCTGTTCTATATTATCCTTCATCATCTTTCACACAAACAAACCCACAAAAACTCATTCGTTCCACTCTGCACTACTCGTTTGTGTCAAATTTTTTTTATTTTTTATTTGTATTGGCACTTTTTTTTTTATAATGGGCAAATATAATATAACCTGTTATCTATCTTCTCTCACTTTAATTTTATTTATATATTGTAGACTTTGTAAATTATTGCTGCAAATTGGGAGCTATCTGGAAATTGATTTTTCATGAATTTCTGTTCTCTTATTTTTACTCTTTAACATGGTAACAGGTTAAGACAGACTTTGCACGGATTTTTATTTTTTATAAATAAACTAGGCCACAAGCCAATATTATATTCATAATAAGTAACAAGCTAAAGTCAGTCGAACACGTTTAAATATAAATTTGACCCATTAAGACTAAAGTTCGACTCACCCTAATTGTAGGAAATTCCCTCTTCGCTCGCCAGCTCACCTTTGTACACTCACGATAGTGAGGCACTGCCTCACTATAATAATAGATGCATTAATTAATGATTTTTGACTCATCCTCATTCTCATCCTCATCCTCTCTCTCATCATTAGCAAATATTCTTCTACCCTTATAAATCCCTTCAGCTTCTCCTCTTTGAGCAAGTGCCAAAATTTGCAGCCTCCTTCAATAGCACCCCCGCTGATTGTTTTTGAGTTTTGTTTATGGGTTTTATAAGAGTTATCTTGTAGGAAAAGTGGTTGTGTTATGTTATAGAGATTCGTTTTACATAATAGAATTTTTTTTTGCCGCGGGCCCCACAAAATTTTGTGTGTGTAGGAAAATTTTTATGGTCATGTTAAATAATAAATTTTTTGTTTATAAATTAAGATGTTACATCCGTTGAAAAATATGGACCCAGCTCTTAAGCCACAATAATTCACACTTCATGCTTTAAATAAAAATAATGAAGTATAAATTTACCATGAGCTAGCCTATCAATATTAATTTTTATTTTTCGTTACGTATGAAAAAAAATTAAAAATTTGTTCAAATCTTATTATGTATTCATCCTTTGCCATTCTTATAAAATTCTCTATTATTGGTTAAATCAATGTTAATCTAAGCTTGAGAGTATTAGGGGACCACCAAGCAGATGAATACATAATATGGACCGAACTCTTAATCTAAGCTTTGAGGGATAAAAAAAATTTGGAGTCTGTATCTTGCACAATTGGCATCTTCTAAATAATAGACTTGAGAGTAAGACAACGATCCATGCTAATCTAAGCTTTTCATAATATATTTTTTTTCTCTTGATTTTGGGTTCACCCTCTAGTGCTATATTAGGGGACCAGCAGAAATTTTTTTTTGAGAAGAGAGAGGAGAGAGAACCGTCAAGAGTCCTTCCACACAAAAATTATGTGTGTAAATTTTATTTTTTTCTGTTTCATAATTCTCATAAAACTCTCCTTTTTTTTTCTCTCTTGATTTTGGGTTCAACCTCTAGTACTATATTAGGGGACCAGCAAGCAGATGTGGTCCATATTATGTCAACAATGACAAGGTGGAAAACCTTCCCAGTTTCCACCTGTGCCTATCTGTTTTGTTGCTTTTACTCAGCCGGAGAAGTTGACCAAAATGCAAGAAAACAAGAAGGTTACTAGGTTCTTTTATTGAGATATTTTATTTTATAAAAACACATATAAGAACAATATCATTAAATTTGAATTAATGTTAGCTAAAATAAAGGTTATTAACATAATAAGCTAATAGAAATCAAAATAGTCATTGAAACAAACCTTTAACACTACTCATCCTATATGAAAAAAAATATAAATTAAGATCATCGGAGCTTCAAGTCCTAAAATATAATTAAAATCGCTGGTTTGAGGGTGAAGATTGAGTTCCTAAGAAATGAACAAAAGTACTTTTGAAGAAAAACGGAATAGAGAGAAAAAAATTCAATCATAAGATAAAATAAAATAAAAAACTCATTAAACTTTTCCAAAATGAGAAGAAAAAGTTATAAAAGACACCTGAATACATTATTAATAATTTCTAGCTACATGCTACTCAAATATTTTGCCATTTCATTGCTAGACTAGAGAGTGCCAAATTAGAGGAACCATGTTCACTAAGAGCAGCAGCAGCACCATCACTCAATTCCTTGATTCTTTTATTCATTTCCAAGCTTTCATGTCCTTCCATGACTCTCTTAATAACATTAGCAATTTCCTCTCCTTTTACAATCCCATTTTCATCAACCTTTGGCCTCACAGCCACTTTGAGCACATCTGTGAGCAACACAGCATTCATTCTTTGCTCAGCAAACAGTGGCCAAGCAATCATGGGCACCCCATGAACCACACTCTCTAGAATTGAGTTCCAACCACAATGACTCAAGAATCCACCCGTGGAACCATGACCAAGGACTTCAATTTGAGGTGCCCATGATGGAACCACTAAGCCTTGACCTTTGGTTCTGTCCAAAAAACCCTGTGGTAAATACTGTAGTGGATCCTCTTTTTCTCCACTAAGATAAGCAGAACTAGTTGAATCATTTGGAGGCCTTGCCACCCACAAAAACTTGTGGCCACTTAGTTCTAATCCATAGGCTATCTCATTGAATTGGTCATGAGGGAGTGTTCCACCACTCCCAAAAGCCACATACAAAACAGAATTTGGTGGTTGATTCTCCAACCATCTTAAACACACTGACTCATTTACCTTATTATTACTTGAATCATTTTGAATGATGGGTCCAATAGGATAGACACAAGGACAATCTCTATTGGCTTCTTTCTCTTGCATAGCTCTTATAACCTCTGCTTCCAAATCTGTGAAGCTATTCACCATGATACCATCAACCAACCATAATCTCTCACACACACTAACAAATAATTTGTAGGTTTCACTTGATCTTTCATAAAGAAAAGGGTCAGGAATATCTTTGACCTTGAAGGGTATAACACAACCTGGAACATGCACAGTTTTTGTTAAGTCCAAGGAAAAAATACTCTCTTCAAGCTTGGGAAAAGAAAGAAAAAATGAGAGTGTTGTAGCTCCTGAAGCAAAGAAAACATAAGACAAGAGGTTGAATTGCTTAGCTACATCAATTGCATCATATGAGAAAAGGTCTAAAACTAAAGCAACTAGGTGAGTGTGAGAAGTTAATGAGCTAAGTGCTTCATGAAGAAATGGAAGAGAGTGTTTCACTGTGTGTCTGATTTGTGATGAAGGGGGAAGATCAAGAGGAAGGTCTTCCATGTTAACTTGAGGAAGAATAGTGAAGTCTATGTTTGGTGGAAGAGCCTCTAGAATGGCTTTCATGGAAGGAGAAGGAGATCCAAGTGTTGGAATGAGGAGTGTGACATGGAATAATTCATGGTATTGTAAAACTAGTCTCTTGGCAAACGCAACGAGTGGGATCAAATGGCTAACTCCAGGGCTTGAAACCACGGCAATCCTTGCCTTTTCCTCCATCATATATGATGTAGAGACGCAATATTTTGATAGTTCACTATTTGCATTAAGATGGATTTATAAAGTGCGCTTTTGAGGCATCACACTTGCAATTTTGTTAGTAGTATTTTTTAAGGAGGGAATGAATGAATGTAGGGATGTAGTTGAGCAAGAAAAAGTGTGACGTAAGCTCTTGCGTTATCAATTTATTGTTATCCATATAATTAAAGGATTTTATAATTCTCATGTAAAATGAGAATTGAAATCTCATATTTTAGAGATAAAAAGTATATGAGATTCATGTGATAGAAAAAATTATATTTAGAATCTATATCAGCGCGAAAATTAAAAGATATGTAAAAAGATTACAATTCTTAATGAGAATTATAAAATCCATAATTAAAACACTGGTAATACTTTTCTTTTTTTTAAATGAGAAACGTATACCTTCTAGTCAGAGAAAAATTTAGTAGAGAGAAAAGACATTAGAAAGAATTTGTAGTGGAATCCATCCAAACTTTTTCCGTTAAAACAATGGGTTTTATTAGTCTTCTAGAAAAAAAAATAGATGGATCTCATTATTACATAAAAAAAAGTGAGATGCAAAAATTGAAGTAAGATAATATGAGAGAAATTATTATATGTGAAATGAAAATATTTTCATAAAATAATGGGAAAAGTATTTATCATTTTAAAGACTTATATTATTTTATTTTTATAAAGAAGTGGGATCCACACTTTTATTTTTGTGTCAATTCTCTTTTCCTTTATCTATCTCTTTCTCTCTTAAAATGATACAATTTTACATCATTTAAAATAATACACATTTTACCCTAAAGTAATATAGAAACGTTGCTTACAACTAAAGACTCTGTATTTTTTTATTTTTTTATTTTTAAAAGAGACTTTGTAGAAACGACCTAGCACACCTAACTCAAAAACTTTGAATTTGTTATCCAAAACTCTATCCTAGTGTTACTGTTGACAAGCGGTAACACTCCAACACGTGTTTTAGAAATTCAAAAAAAAAGTTTAAAGGTTGTGTTGCGTTGTATTTTAGTTCCAACTATTAGATTCGTTAGATTACGATTACTATTTTATTGAGTTTAATATAAATATTTGGAATATCTTATGTTTTTTTGCAAAATTTATGAATATTATAAGTTTAGATTCATTTTTTTGTTAAATTATTGAATTTTAAATATAATATACACTTCATAAATTAAAAATATTATTTAATACCAAAACATGTCCCAACATGTCGAAATGTAACATTTTTTAGAATTAACGTGTCAAAATGTCGTGTCATATCGTGTCACGTGTTCATATCGGTGTTACATAGAAAGCGACAGCACACCTAACTCCTTTGAATTTGTTATCCAAAACTCTATCCTAGTGTTACTGTTGAAAGCGGTAAGATTGAAACAACGTATGTCAGAATCAATTGTATTTATCAATGGATCGTGCCTTGACATTTGGTTTGGAATTGAATGATTCTGGTACCTTCAATTGTTGGTATGCTGGAAAGTCAATTATTTTGGGTTTTTTAATCGTATTGGTTCAATTTTTTAAAAGTTTGTTGGATTAAATTTTTGGTCAAATTAATTATTAAATTAATGGGTAAATTATTTTTTCAGTTAATAGAAATAAGTTATTTTCGATGAGCATAAAATGATGTCATTTTATGATAAAAATTAAATTATTTTTATAATTCTAATTTGTTACAGAATTATACTAATATTTAATATTATAATTTTTTAATTTTATAATCTCAAAATAATATTGTTTTAAAAAATAGCTTTATTTTTTGAAGAAATAAATTATTTTCGATGAGCATAAAAAAATGTCATTTTGTGACCAAAATCAAAGTATTTTTGTAATTCTAATTTATTACAGAATTATATTAATATTTAATATTATAATTTTGTAATCTTATAATCTCAAAACTATATTATTTAAAAAAATAGCTTTATCTTTTGAAGAATTTTTTTTCTAAATTAATACAAAATAATGTGTCAGTAGTATCACCATGTTACGATACGCTATATGCAGCATGGTGTTATCCCTTCGACCATTTATAATGACATTGAGAAATTACAAAGGGCATTTCTCTTCGGAGAAAAGGAAGCCTCATCTTATAGACTGGGCCTGTCTGTGTAGGCCTATGGGTTCCGGAGGCTTGGGTATATGGGTGTAAATGGGCCAGGCCAAACCAGACTTTAGCATAAACAGGCTAGGCCTATATAGAATATTTTAAGCCTGGCCCAGCCTCTTAGCCTGCCACAGGCTAGCATATTGGCCTAGGCCTGGCCTGTTTTTTAAAGACACAAAGTCTGGCCTGGCCTCTGGCCTGCTTGCAAACATATTAGAGGTGTTCTATATTTATATCACTTGGCCATTGGTTGGAGGTGGCTCATATGGCGAACAAAAATGCAGCTTATGTGGACCAAAAGTAGTAAAAAGGAAGAAAAGACCGGCAGTCCCCTAGTCCCTAAATTCTATTATATAAGATAAATTTTATTAAAAAATTGTTCAAAAAAAAAAGGCCAGCATGGGCCGGGCTTTATAAAATAGGCATGTGGCCTGATTTTAAAAGAGGTTTTATAATTAGCCCAGGCCTGACCTGTTTTGTTAAGTGGGCCAAGCCAGGCCAGGCCAAAGGTATGCTGGGCCAGAGGCCCCTGACGAGTAGCCTGGCCCATTTACACCCCTACTTGGGTATCATCAACCTAAAAGCCTTTAATGAAGCTTTCCTCTACAAGATTGCTTGGAAATTAATTAATAACCAGGAGGAGCTTTGGGTCAAGGTGCTCCTAGGGAAGTATGGTCGCGGCTCGGATTGGAAGAGAGAGGTGATCACCAAGAGCTATGATTCGCCCCTTTGGAAAGGATTAGGGAGATCCTGGAAGGATGTCCTTAGCATGCTCAAGTGGGAAGTGGGGGATGGTTCTGAGGTGCTTTTCTGGCAAGACCGTTGGATGAATGCGGTGAGCCCCTTAGTGAACGTGGCTATTTGTCCTCTTGACACTGAGCAGCTGAAGTGTGCGGAGATGGTCTCTCAAATCACTGGGGACTTCAGTATCATTAGCCAGTACCTCCTTGAGAAGGATTTACAATTCATTAAAGCTGTTATCCCTCCGGCTAGAGGTCTTGGGCCAGACGTGCTTGTCTGGAAGGATGAGACTAGGGACAAGGAGATTGCGAAAAGTGCCTATAAGTCTATAATGGGATTTGAGTTCCTGGACACCAACCAAATTTGGGGGAAAATTTGGAGCTGGAAGGGGCCCATGAGGATCAGATTTAGAGCTGTCAAAACAGCCCCCAGCACACGGGCTGGCCCCTACAGCCCCAATTTTTTGCCCTTCTTTTTTCAGCCCATGTATAAGAGGGTTATTTTTTGCCCTAGCCCCATTAACCCTCATTTTTGTTGGGTTAGGGTGGGGTTAACCATGGGCCAGCCCACTTTTTTTTTTCTAAACCCTAAAATCCCAATTTCTCAATTCTCTCACTCTCGTCGTGTTTCTTCTTCCGATTTCTTCTTCTTCACCCAGTTCTTCTTCTTCACCCGGTTCTTCTTCTTCACAGTTGATATTTCTTGTAATTTTTTCTTTCTTCTACTCGTTCTTCTTCTTCACAGAGTATGGTTTCGTTCTTCTTATAATTTCGTATTTTTTTTCTTTATCTTGTAAGTGGATTAACAGAGCAAGATTTGATGTATGTTAGCTCCAATATAAGGATGGTTCAATTATCAATTTAATTCACGTGTTAATATGCTTTCTTTTCTTAGCTTGATTAAGATATTTTCTGTATGATTATATGCATTCCAGTGTGCTTTCTGTAGTTCAGAGTTAGTATTTTTCATTTTATTTTTAGATTTGAGCTTTATAACCCTAATTTCTGTAGTTAATATAGTTCCTTTTTCTATCCCACCCACAACCACAAGACCCTCCAATTTGAAGACGATGGCTCAGGCTGCACAAACCCCAGGTGATATATGTTGTCTTTTTTTTTTATTGCAAAATTATAATGGTATTTCATATATCCTATTGAATTCTCAATAAATTTCAAAGGGAATTTTTTTTGATATAAGTGATCTGTTAATTACCTTTTCAGTTGTTGATCAACAGAGAGTCATAATACCCAACAGAGAGTTATAATTACATTTTTCTGGGCACCTTCTTGTATCATTAATTAAGGTATGTATTTTCAATAGTTATTTACTGGATATAAATACTTGGTGGTTCTTGTTTTTATTTTCTTTGTAGTCAGCTGTTGTTTGCATTTTGGATAACCACATTCATAATTTGATTAGATCTTTTTCTTATTCCTGTCAAACCTGCCATCCACCCTCGATCCCTTCTTTTCCATCCCTTCTACTTGACCTGGATTGTGATTCCAATATTGAGGTATCATCAAACCGTGACGAATGTTAAAAGTTATGAGAGGAGACACTAGAAGAAGTTAGAGATGTAAATGAGGTTTCCAAGAAACAAGGAACCAGCTACGGTGCTTCAAGCAATAGGACACGGATGGAGTTCCTTCACCCATTACGTGATTCTTCCTTAAGCCTTCTTGAACTAAAAAACTTGGATAGCTGTATCATCAGATTCTGCATGTTCTTTTGTACATACTTTCTGGCGAAGGCATTTGGTATACTCTGCATTGTGTTATATTTTCATCATTGTCAGAATAGAGCCTAACAATTTCTGAAAGTCCAATAATACCAGCACGCTGGCATATTATAAAAATTCATACTCAAATAAATGTCTGCTTAACTTATACTTACTGGTATGCTTCTCGTCAGATAACTTTTCGTCTATACTTACATATAGTCTATACACTTGGTTCAAACTTTGCCTCAAGTGTATATTCCATTTCTCTTTGGAGTATGTCCCTGATTCTGTTATTCTGAGCATTCAAATTAGTGAAAAACAAATTATTGAGAATCTGTGTGAATAATAAGAGAGACGGGGATGAATGGTAATAGAGGTAATAAGTAGAGGAGGGGACCAAGGACAAATAGAGCACATTAGAAGTGTGTGCGGCCAAATGAGAGTTGAAGTAGTGATGCAGAGCCCATAAATATATGTGCTCCTCTTAGCTGGCCGTCCTGTCCTCCTATGGTTTTCGTGGGGTCTGTGACAGAGTAACGTTTAATTAGAGTTGTTGCTATCGTGTACTATGAATTCGCATACCATATAATTTTTTTTATCATATAATATTCATGTCATGATTATTACTAGAATACATATTATTTACATGGTAATGTCAAATTTTTGTGTTTATTTTTTTATTATTAATAATTGTTAAATCTCATCTATGACGAAAGAGAATTTACTCCCATTAGAGATATACTATATGCATCTTAAGAAAAAGTACCAACGATCAACGGTTGATTTACCCATCTGATTGAAGACAGAAGAGCTGCCTCCCTTTATTGTACGGGAATAAGTTTTTATTTGTCAGATTACTACGCTGATTCGTGTGCTAAACATTGACATGAGTGAAGCAGCTCTTTCGTTCTTTTCTCTATCTTTTTTCCTTTTCTTTTGGATACTTTATGTGCAGCGTTTCTATAAATCGTACAGAAGCTTGCAGCAGCAAAAGCAAAATAATATATATACATATATATATATATATATATATATGGGTTTCCATTCTATCATTTAACATGACCACGAAAAGCTTCCTACACACACAACATTTTGTGTGTGTATTATCAACACATATATATATATATATATATATATATATATATATATGCATTCAATTTGCTTACCTACTCAGAATTTTGTCCTATATTATCCAGATTCCGAGCAGTTGTTTTTCACTAATTTCTGGTAATATTCAATAACGTGTACCAGTAAATATTTTATTTCATATTAAATCTAATTTTTAATATTGCAGAAAGTTGAGGAAGAGAAGTTGGAGAAGCTTGCTCGAAAGGTATGCCCCCAAATTTCACTCTCCCCCCACCATAATTTTTTACTGTGGAACTACAATTCATTGTTGTCGTGTGCATTTTTTTCTTTACTTCAGTTATGGATGATGAAGTTGAATCTGAAACTCCACTTGAAGTGTGTGAAAGTTTTAGAATAAATAGAAAAGAAATCTCTAGTGTTTGGAAGTATTTTACGAAGATTGGTACAGATAAGGATGGTTTTGAAAAGGCTGCATGTAATTATTGTGCTGCTGAATATGTAGTTGGTAGGCATCCTAAGACCTGAAGTAGCTATGGAACTTCACATTTAGGTCGTCATATTCTTGGTTGTAAGATTCTTGCAAATTCTGAATCTAATGAGCAACATGGAAAGTCTAGTACAATACAGATTAATGACGAGGTCCATCGAGAAAAGCTTGCCCGAGCCATAGTTTATCACGATTTACCTTATAATTTTGTTGAGTATGAGATGATTAGGGATTGGATTAATTATATTAGTCCTGGTGTTGTGATGCATTCTAGGAATACCATTGTGTCAGATGTTCAAAAAATGTATGTCAAGGAAAAGGACAAACTTAAGCAAATCATGTCAAGGATTCCTAATAGAGTGTGTCTAACTTCGGATGTTTGGACAGCAGTTAATAGTCAAGGTTATATTTGTTTAACAGCTCACTTTGTTGATGATAATTGGAGATTAATTAGTAAGATTTTGAACTTCTGTCGAATGAAGCCTCCACATACTGGGGTTGAATTGGAGACTACGTTGTTTGATTGCTTGAAGGAATGGGGTATTGAGAAGAAGGTCTTTTCCATTACACTGGATAACGCTGCTGCGAATGATAGCATGCAGCTTATATTAATAAATCATCTTCGTTTGCAAAATAATTTGTTGTGTGATGGTGAGTTTTTTCATATACGTTGCTCTGCACATATACTTAATTTAATTGTTCAAGAAGGTTTGAAAGTGGCTGCTGAAGCACTGTATAAAATTAGAGAAAGTGTTAAGTATGTGAAAGTATCAGATGGGAGGATGATTAAATTTCAAGATTGCGTGGAACAAGCTGGTATAGACACAAGCATTGGTTTGAGAACAGATGTGTCAACCAGGTGGAATTCAACATATTTGATGCTAGAAAGTGCGCTTAAGTATGAAAAAGCATTTGACATTCTCCAAGTGTTAGATAGGAATTATAAACATTGTTTGTCATAAGAAGAATGGAGAAGGGGGAGAGAATATATGAATTTTTGGAACCCTTTTATGAGACTACAAACATGATTTCAGGTTCATCTTATCCAACCTCTAACTTGTATTTTATGCAAGTTTGGAAGATTGAGTGCTTATTGGATGAAAACTTATCTAGTGATGATGATGTTATAAAGGATATGTCAATGAGAATGAAAGCGAAGTTTGACAAATATTGGAAGCAGTACAGTGTAGTCCTAGCTTTTGGAGCTATTCTTGACCCACGCTTGAAGCTTGTTTTCTTAGAATTTTGTTATAGAAAATTGGATCCTTTAACCTCTCATGATAAGGTTAGAAATGTGAGAGAAAAGATTGATAAGCTTTATAAAGAATATGCAAGCAATCTTCAAGGATCAAGTTCTTCTCATTCTCTTTCATCCAATAAATCCAGTATCTTGCACAAGTCAAGTGGAGAAGGGAGTAGGTCCAAAAAATCAAAATTATACATCAAGGTAAGAAGTTCTTTTATGCTAATTTAATATTTTCTTTATTATTATTTCATTTAGATAATTGATATATTATATTTTGTAGGAGTTTGAAATATTTGAGAGCGAGAGCATGTATGCTGCTGGTAAGAGTGAATTAGATGTTTATTTGGATGAACCAAAAGTTAAATTTGGTCAAGGTGAAGATTTTGATGTGCTTAACTATTGGAAGCTAAATGAAAGTAGATTTCCGACACTTAGTATTATGGCACGAGATGTGCTAAGTATCCCAATTACTACAGTGGCATCAGAATCTGCTTTTAGTATTGGTGGACGTGTTATTACCAAGTATAGAAGTTCAACTCTTCCTGAAAATCTTCAAATGTTGATTTGCACTAGGAATTGGTTGCATGGCTTTGCTCTCAATCATAATGGTAATGCTTTGCGTTAATTTTCATTGTCTTTTATACATAAATGTAATATTGATTGGTTATGTTGGAATTGATTGTCTAATTAAGTGATTGCATTTCAATTGATTGTGAGTTTTAGATGAAGATGATTGTGAAATTACTCATCATGAAGCACTAACATCAGAATCCCAAGGGGCATCAAGAACTTCAAATTAAAAACTAGTGAGGTACGAAGAGTTGGTATTATGAAAATTTGAATCCTCCATCTTTAGCTTTGCTGCTTATTAACAAAATGCACATTGAATGATGGAATTTTTCAAGTTGTAAGACCATTTTTAGCATATTAACTTGTTCTAAACCAATTTGCAGCATTCTAGTTCCAGACTTATTTCGTGGAAATCCATGGACAAAGGACCAGCCAAAGACTGTATTTGAACAATGGATTGCTAGACAAAACCCTGAGAGGATTGCAAAAGACATTACCACATGGACAACATGGCTGGTTGATGAATTCATGGCTGCAGGAATTTCCAAAAAACTTGGCATAATTGGTTTCTGCTTTGGAGGTGGCAAAATGTTAGAAGTTCTAGCCCAACAAAAATGAGATATGTCTTGACCGTACTGAGATATGTCTTGGTTTTGTAATGTTAGCAAAGGTTGAGGTTGATCAAACCGATGCTGCATTTCCATTAGAGGATAACCATGTAGCCTGCTTGAGCATGAGCTTGAACTTGAGCTTCCATATTGAAAGCTGTTTCCAAGTGCTAACATTTCTTCCCTTTTTCTCGAAGATTCCAAAGCTTGAGCCTCCTTTAGTCTCTTAGCAGCTCCTCCTCCTAGTGGGAGAGTGTTGCTTTCGAGAATGGCTTTCACATCGTAATGATTCATGTCAAAGTTGGTAACTGCGTTCAGACCTCTGAACTTTATCGCTGCTATGTCGTATGCTTCCGTTGCCTCTTCCTCAGTGCCCATAATTCAAACAAGAGTTGTTAATTTCTATATATTATTATTCCTTAATAATTAGTTTATAGTTGTTTGTGTGTTTGTGCATTAAGCTTCAATATTTAGCTTACTGAAAGTTCCCAAGTAAAGATTGAGTACGGAAAGTTTGTTATAATATGCAAAGGTTTGGAAAAAATGGTGCAGAATATTTTTTAATGTGGCCCGTGGGCTGGCCCTAACCCGTTGGGTTATATGAATTTTTGGCCCGTGCGGGCTGGTTAATATGTGGGCTGTTTGGCCCTGTGGGCTTTTTGGCCCTGGCCCGCGCGGGCTAGGGCCTAACGGGCCGGGGTGGCCCGTTTTGACAGCTTTAATTAGATTCTTTGCCTGGCTGGCCCTCCATGATAGAATCCTCACCAGGAAAAAATCTGTCAGGTGGGGAGGAGACCCTAACTGCACCTCTTGCACGAACAGTATTGAAGACTCCATTCATGTCCTCAGAGACTGCCCCTTCGCCTCTGATATGCGGTCAGCATATAGGAAATTACAAGGCAAAAGAGGAAGAAAATGACTCAATCAATGCAAGAAAAGCAGAGAAAAAGAATAAAAATATCCAAAGCCTGAATATCAAAGAAGATGAGCAAAAGGAGGCAAAAACAGGTCAAAAAGACCTAAGTTCCCACGCTCACAGCGCGGGAGTGGCGCTGAGAGCGCGAGAAGGCAAAAATGGACAGAAGGTCCCGCGCTCACAGCGCGGGGTTGGCGCTGAGAGCGCGGGAAGGAAAAAAATGGCAGTAACTCCCACGCTCAGAGCGCGGGAGTGGCGCTCTGAGCGCGGGAGGCGCGAAAGTTAGAAGATTCAAAATTTGCCACTTAGGTCAGAATCCCTCTTATAAAAAGAGGCTCAAACTTTGAAGGAAGGATCTCGAAAAATCACATTCAAAACCTAGAAGAGACCGTCATTGAAGAGGGAGAAGGCTGTTCGTCGTTCGTTCTTCATTGATTCTTGTAATTTACTTTCTTGTTGAATTTTATTTGTGATCAGCCATGAATATGGTTGGCTAGATCTTAGTATTGTGGTAAGGGTCACAACCCTGAATGTGAACCCCTTGTAGTTGGATCTGATTTATATATGTTTATCCTTTTGCATCTATTTCCCTTCGCTCTTCATCTCATTGATCTTTTAGATCTGATCATTCTAACAGATCACCAGGGTTAGGATTCACAATAGGGATATTGGGATCCTAATACCCGAACAGGAGGAAAATAGCTGTTCATGTACGCACTAGGGATAGGCTACATGAACCGCAAACGCGAAAGATTCACTGAATTGCATGATTAACCTGAAAAGGAATCACTAAGGGATTAGGGTTCTAATAGGGTTAATAAGGTTAAGATCACTAAGGGATTAGGGCTTAACCAATTAAATAAAAGATGGTGAATCGTTTGATCAAAAGAGTAATTCAATTGTAGATTTATATCCAGATTACAAGGTGGGGATCAGACAGGTGTTTGTACTCTTACTGCAATCTTTTCACAATTGTTTTTCACAATCTCTTTCTTCATCTCTGTTTTAAGAAAACCCTAAAAATACGCAATTTACCTTTTAATTTACTTTTTATTTTTGAATCAACAATTATTGCTACCCTCTTTTTCCATTCAACTTAAGGGGACTGGTTAATATAGTACTTGGTCTACAATCCCTGTGGAGACGATACTTTACTTCATCACTTTTATTACTTGAAACGATCGGTATACTTGCCGAGTACGCAACAAGTTTTTGGCGCCGTTGCCGGGGATTGTATATTCCAATATTATAAATAACCGTTGATCTTTGAGCTTGAATATTGTTTTTATTTATTTAATTGTCATTTTAGGGTTTGTTCTATCTTAATCTGCATTTGTACAGGTATTACTAATCATCTTCTTTAAGTTTATGCGAGGTAGACTTGCTCCGGAAGAACTTGTGTTTGATCCAGAAATCACAAGAGCTGAAAGGAAATTACGAAAAGTTGCCAAGCAGATAATTTGGGAAGACCCGATAAGTGAACCTGATCAATCCACAAAAGATATGGCAAACCATAATAATGATGGAGGAGGTCCCAACAATCAGCCTCCTGCACCAGAGTTGATGGAATCAATTTTGGCTCCTATGTTTACAAGGCCGAATTCAAGCGTTGTTCGGCCTCATATTCAAGCCAACAATTTTGATATCAACCCTTCTCTTATCAACCTGGTGGAAAAGACTCCTTTTGGTGGTGAAGATTATGAAGATCCTCATGACTTCATGGACAGATTTTTAAGAATCTGTGACACCACTAAACATAATGGGGTATCTGATGATGCAATCCGACTCCGATTGTTTCCTTTTGCCTTAATAGGGAAAAGTCTTAGGTGGTTGGACCGACAACCCCCTAATAGCATAAGAACATGGGATGAGTTGGCAGCCAAGTTCTTTGCTGAACATTTCTCTCGGGAAAAATACAACAAGTTGGTGAATGAGATCACCAATTTTATTCAACAACCGGGAGAGACCCTTTGTGCAGCATGGACAAGATTCCAAGATTCCAAGAATTCCAAAGGATCCTAGCAGCCTCCCATGTATGGAGAGTGTTGTTGGGTAGAAAGCAGGTTCGAGACTTTTTCAGTTTAAACTTTGAAGACTGGATCAGGTGGAACTTTTCTATCCACTGGTGCATTGGTCCTGGCATTTTTTGGGAGGACATCTTCCTCACCACCATCTGGTTCCTTTGGAATTGGAGAAATTCTGAGCTACATGACCCCCATATCAAGAAGCCTCTTAATCCGTCTTCTGTTATCAGGAACTATATCCATGAGTTTAAAGTGGCAATGGCCTGTCAGCTGAAGAACGAGGATCTCTTGATGAGTAATCCTCGGATCCTTTGGGTTCCCCCTCCCCCTGGGTGGATGGGGCTGTGAAAGGCTCGCAAAGGCAAGCTTCCTGTGGTGGGTTGATCAGAAACGAGAAAGGGGAGTGGCTTACTGGTTTCACCTTCATTATTGGCAAGTGCTCCCCTTTGACTGCTGAGCTTTGGGCAATTCTCAAGGGGCTTCAAGTTGCGTGGGAGGAGGACATTCACAATCTGATGATTGAAAGTGACTCTCTCCTTGCGATCGAGCTGATTAATGGCTACAAGATTAGTTGCCCCCATTTGAATATGATCAAGAGTATTATTTCCTGGAAAGCTGAGGATTGGCAGCTGGTGTTCACGCATGCCCCTCGTCTTAGTAACAGGTGTGCTAATTGGTTAGCTAGTGATAGTATCCATGCGCAGGATGATTTTGTTCTTCTTTCTGTTGCCCCTGCTGGTTTAGGTCCCTTGTTGGACCAGGAGGCTTGCCGTGTAATCGTCTAGCTTGCGTTTTCTGGGGCTTTGCCCCTCCATGTTACTTAAAAAAAAAAAGATACGCTATATCAGATATCGTGTTACTTGTAAATCAAACAATTAGACGTGTTTGAGTCAGTGCCGATTTGGACCAGACAGAGGCTCAGCACATCTCGTACCACATTTAGACATATCAGACCCAAAAGTGCATGCGGCGTTAAGATGCGGCACTTTAGGAAACGCTTTCGGTATCAGGTAGCCGCTAGAATTGAATGGCTTTTTGATTCTTATAACCCTTAATTAATAATTAATTATTAATTTAATTTTTATTTGTAATTAATTCAAAAATTTAACCCCTCAAAAAATATAACACAAATCTGTCCCTGTTTGACCGTTGGTCACCAAGTCTAACCGGGTACACCCCTTTCTATCCGGGTATATTTTGAAATTTTTATCTATCCGGATAAAGGGGATAGCCGAGTATATTTCTTAAATCTGAAAAATGTTTGAATTATTTATCCGGATAGGGAGGGAACTAACCGATAAATAATCCACATTAAAAAATAAATATCACGCCAATTGAAGAACAATTGATAGACTTAAAATTATTTTAATATTCTGATGGTTCCAATGCATTACAATGCCGTGATGAGTTCCAATGACTTGCAATGCTTTTCCAAGAACAACTAGATAGCGTAGCACGTAGCGTAATCTTAATTAATGGGGTAATGCCGGTCAAGTTTGCATTAATGGGGTAAAGTTTTCCAACAATAATTTCTTTGGAAAATAGATAACTTAAACACATCACAATTACACCAGAAAACTGAAAAAATTGAAATAGTTACGTATTAAAAAAAATTTAAATCCTTTCTGGTTCTGTATTATTTAAATGGATTTAATGTTTCTATTTCAATAAATATAAACGACATTATTTTGGGTTGTGAGAAAAAAAGTTATTATGATAAATATTATTATAATTTCAGAATATAAAAATGCAAAAATAAATTAACAAAAGATAAATTATCTCCGGTAATCGGAAATATATTAAGCACTATTTAAACCCTTTATTTTACAAATCTATAGTCACATATCTTTTTTTTATCCCCAAGATTAATGATGTTATCACACATATGCACGAAATGTAATATTCCCTAATAGAATTAGAAAATGTTATTTAGGTTAGCTTAAATGTTATATTATACTAGTAATTTCATGAAAATTTGAAAATAGCAACGAGAAATTCACACAGCAATAGAAAATAGAAACGGCAACAATATTTAATAGCAAAAAAATAAAATAAATTCTTTCAGCAATAAAAAACAGAAGAAACAACATTTTTCTTGATAATTAGAGAAATGCATTGGAACCATCTATCGAGTTGTTGTTTTTGGAAAACGCATTGGAACTCATCGTGGCATTGCAATGCATTGGAACCATCAATATTAAAACAATGTTAAGTCTATGAATTGTTCTTCGGTTGGCATGATAGCATTTTTGCTTATTATTCAATTTGGATCATTTATCCGGGTAGTCCTTTTTTATCGAGGTAAATAATTCAATTTTTTTTCCAGATTCAAGAAATATACCCGGATATTTTCTTCCTATTCGGATAGATAAAAAATTTCAAAATATACTCGAGTAGAGAGTGGTGTACTCGGATAGACTTGGTGGTCAACGATCAAATAGGAACATATTGGTGTTATGTTTTTAAGGGAATTAAATTTTTGAATTAATTTCAAATAAAGGTCAAATCGATAATTAATTATGACATAAGAGATACAATCGTCAAAAAAAAAAAAAACTAGAATTCAATACCTTAGTATTAGGTGAGCAAACATATTATGTGAGAAACCTTCCACTGTACCGTATCTGAGAAGTGTTGCTTGTCTACTCATCAAAATATTTTCATGTACTTTAACCTTTAATTTTTAAAATAAAAAAATTTAAAAAATACTTATTTCATTTATTATTCTACAAAATAATTTTAAAAATTGAAAAAACAATATAATCAAACGAGCGTTATGCATGTTATATATATATATATATATATATATATATATATATATATATATATATATATATATATATATATATATGGTCATTTTGGTGTGTTTTATTATTTTCTCAAATTTGACATAAAATTAGAAATAAAAAAAAATCAATGAGATTTGTAAAAATGCAAAATGACACCGTTTCATCTTTTTTAATCTAATGATATAACTTTGTGTCATTTAAAATAACAAACATTTTTCCCATATATATATATATATATTCACATAATTGTGAAGAAATTTTAAATTATTTTGAAAAAGAAAAAGTTATGCCAACACGCTTAATAAGAAGATGCATCCCAAAAATAAAATGATCCAAATGAATTAACATATCCTGAATTACATAAATCAGAGATGAATTATCATTAGGTGCTCTTTTTAATGTATCTATGAAAATAGATGTTTAGTCCAATGGACTAATAAGTTTATCTTGAATCTAGGTGCTCTTTTTAATGTATCTATGAATTAGATATAGTATATCATTGTGCACAAGTAAGAGAAAATAGCTTTTGCCAAAAGGGTGGTATGTGTGCACAATTACAACATAACAGTAGAAGAGAGAGAATGAATCATACATGTGGACTTTACCTCTTATTTATAGAATTTACCTGTGGGTATGAGAATTCTGGACTTTTTGTGCCTCCTATAAAAGCCTAAGCTCAAGTCTGATACTATCGTATTAGGATTAATATCTTAGATTAATACTCTCCTTTGATTATATCATATCCTTATTTGAATTGTCCATTATTGAGCTATATACAAATGGACCTCATAAATGAGTCCATAACAATCATACTTTTGAATTTTAGTGTAATTCTTGTTCTTTTGTTTGATATATGCGTCTCCAATACTTGTTCTTTTTTTTTTTTCCTCACCACCTTGGCTTTGTTTGGGAGTTGGTTTTAGGAAGAAAAGAAAATGAAAGGGAGGGTTTTAATAAGCCATTCCCTTAGTTTGTGAGTAGGGGTGAAAGTGGGCTGGGCCAAGCTTTGCCCCGAAAAGCCCAAGTCTACGACAAAAAATCTCTATTTGGCCTGGTCCAAGCCTATTATGAGTCTAACTGTTAGCCTGACTTGACCTGTTTATAAAAAACAAATGGCCTGGCCCAGCCCATTAGCCTGTTAATTTTTAACTTCCAAACAGAACCATGAATCAACTTTACAAAATACTCAAATTCTGTTGCTAAACCAAAAATCATAATTTCAACGTCCAAACAAAATTGTGAATCACAACAAAACTCATACAATCTACATTTAAGCCACTTTCAAAAGCAAAATGCTCAAACTAAATAACATATATTTCATCAGACAAATTTATACCATGTAAATTAAAATAATTACATGAATCAACAAACACATCATGATGCTTGTAGTAAATATAGCCTCTCCCAGAAACCTTTTAATATATTCATATACACAATTTAACATGCTGAGATGTTGGTTCCTTCTATATTAGAAATGAAGTTAGATTTCTATTAAAATATAATCGAATATAATTAAGTTATAACAAATTACAATTGATTAAATTTATATCTTTTGTTTTTTCTTCAAAACATACTTATTTTATTTAAAATAAATAGTACAATATAGGCCGGCCTATAGGCTTATAGGCCAAGCCTTGTGAAAGTGGGCCTACGGCCTTTTTATTAAACAAGCTTTTTCAAGGCTCAAGTTCGACCTATTTTACAAAATATACTAGGTCAGGTCTGGCCTGACGTAGGCCAAGCCGTAGGCCCCTATGGGCCGACCCGGCTCAGTTTCACCCCTAAAGTGAGTTTAAAAAAAGGAGGGGAACCCTCCAAAACCCTCCCTCTTCTTAAAATTAAAGTTCCCCCAATTTAGAGGGTTTAAGGGCGGAAATATTAAAAATTACTTATCTACCTTAGCATTAAAATGTGAAAACTACATAAATGTCAATCATTTTTAAATGTGACATTATTAGAAAAGTCACAAATACCAACAAAATTTATCGACGAAAAATATTTCATCAAAAATAGTGATAAATTTTTTTTCATATTCGTCAAAATATTTTCGTCAAAACTAAAGATAAAATTATAGACAAAACCAGATTTTACCATAATCACTAACAAAAAAAAATTACAGAAAAAAAATTCAGTCAAAGTTATTGATGGAATCAAAATTCTGTCGAAACTTTCCATGAAAATATTTTCGTCCAAAATTTTGACGAAACACATTTCTATCGAAAAGTTTCGACGTAAAACAATTACGTCAAAATTTTTTACAAAAAACATTTACATAAAAAATTTTCACAAAAAATTTCGACAAAAAATATTTCCATCAAAATTTGTGACTAAAAACGTTTCTATAAAACATTTCGACGGAATTTTTTTTTTACGGAATCTAAATTATATGAAAACATTTCACTCAAAATATTTTACAACAAAACATATTCATCGAAATTTTTGACGAAAAATATTTCCATCAAAATTTTCAACGAAACACATTTCCATCGAAAAAAATTTACTGAAAAAAATTTCATCAAAATTCTTTACAGAATTCAATTTTCGTCGAAAGTTTATGCGCAGACATTTTCGTTAAATTTTTTGGCAAAAAAAATTTCCGTCGAAATTTTTAACGAAACACATTTTCATCGAAGGTTTCTGGCAAAAATATTTTCCTTAAATTTTTTGACAAAAAACATTTTCATCAAATTTTTCAACAAAACGCATTTCTGTCAAAAATTTCGATAGAAAATATTTTCGTAAAGATTTTTGACGAAAAAAATTTTGTAATAAAATTTTAAAGGAAAAAATACTCTGTCAAAATTCTGTACATAATCTAAATTTCGTCGAAAGTTTCGAATGAAACATTTCCCTCATAATTTTTTACAAAACAATTTACGTCTCAATTTTCGTTAGAACACATTTCTATCGAAATTTTGAACAGAGAACATTCCGTCAAAATTTTTGACGGAATTCTTTTTTCGTTTTAAAAAATAAAACATTGATGTAGGAAATCATTTTCATCAAAATTCTTGACGGAAACTAATTTGGGTCGAAAATTTCGATAGAAATTTTATTTTTGTAAAAAAATTCATTTGAGAAAAAAATCCGTCGCTTTCCAACGAAAAAATAATTTTGTAACGAAATTTTCATCGTGTGCAACGAAGAGATTTCATAGAAAATATGATCTTTTTTTGTTATTGTGAAAAGTACATAAATAATTTTGTTAGAATTCTTAAATTTAATTTAATTTGTCTAAAATATAATAATTATATTACTTTTAAAAAAAAGTTAAAATGATAAAAATATCTAATTAACTCTCAATTTTCCTCCCTTTCCATTCTTTTAACTCCTAAATAAGGAAACAAAATACCCTTTATTTTTTTTTATTTTTGAAAAATACCCTTTAATTTTCTTCCCTTCCTTTTCTTCCCCTCCAAACTACCACCGAAAGCTTAGGCTCACTTCAAACTTTGCAAATCCCTTTCATCGAATGGAGCGAAGAGAGACTAGTGACATTAAATAACATTGACTTGCAATGGCGGAGTCACAAAGGAATTAGAGTGGTTGATGGTTTGATATTAGGGGTGTAAATGGGCCAGGTCAAGCCAGACTTTAGCATAAATAGGCTAGGCCTATATAGAATATTTTAAGCCTGGCCCAGCCTCTTAGCCTGCCACGAGCTAACATATTGGCCTAGGCCTGGCCTGTTTTTTAAAGACACAAAGCCTGGCCTGGCCTCTGGCCTGCTCAAAGACATATTAGAGGTGTTCTATATTTAGATCTTTTCATCCTTTTTATAAAAGTGCAAATTATTAAAATTTATCACAGTTAGCGAATTTTAATTGAAACCAATAACGAATTAACGATAGTCTACAAATACTCAAAATAAAAAACCGGAGTTAGGTGATTAGAGTACTGCCACAAAAATTGAGAAAATAACACTTGAACCCAGTACAATACAACAAACAAAAATAGAGAAACAAAGTTCCCACGATTTAAAAAAGTATATTCAGAGAAACTAAGCTTGAAGGACTTATGGTGTAAGAAGTATATTCAGGGAAGCCAAATAAAAACAATAGCATAAGGGTTTCGAAAAAAAAAAAACAAAAGTTGGCAGCGTGGTGTGTCCCTCTAACACCGATCGAAATGAAGGCTGATGAACAATAGCGCAGTTGTCGATGAGTAGCGTGGTCACTTGGTCACTGGTTGGAGGTGGCTCAGATAACGAACAAAAACACAACTTATATGGACCAAAAGTAGTAAAAAGGAAGAAAAAATTGACAGTCCCCCAAGTCCCTAAACTCTATTATATAAGATAAATTTTATTAAAAAATTGTTTAAAAATATAGGCCAGCATGGGCCGGGCTTTACAAAATAGGCCTGTGGCCTGATTTTAAAAGAGGCTTTGTAATTAGCCCAAGCCTGGCCTGTTTTGTTAAATGGGCTAGGCCAGGCCAGGCCAAAGGTAGGCCGGGCCAGAGGCCCCTGACGAGTAGCCTGACCCATTTACACCCCTATTTGATATATCCTATATCAAATATATCTAAAAATAATATATTTACATTGGGTTTTATAATTCTCATTTAACATGAGAATTTGAATTTTCCTACACAACCTTCAATTTTCGTGCCAAAATATGTCTTACACATAAATTTTTCTAATATATGAGTCCCACATGCTTTTGTCTCTACAACATGAGAATTCAATTATCATGTTGAATGAGAAATATAAAACCCATTTACATTACCTTTATCTTTATAATTATTTCTTTCCATATTCTTATTTTTCTCTTTTATAAAGAAAGTAATATATTGATACTACCTCTACCTACTCTCCCTTTTTTATTAAACAAGCTTTTTCAAGGCTCAAGTTCGGCGTATTTTACGAAATGTACTAGGTCAGGTCTGGCCTGACGTAGGCCAAGCCGTAGGCCCCTGTGGGCCGGCCCGACTCGATTTCACCCCTATTTGTGAGTTTAAAAAAAAGGAGGGGAATGAATTGAGAAATTTTACTAAACCCTCCGAAACCCCCCCTCTTCTTAAAATTAAAGTTCCCCTAATTTAGAGGGTTTGAGGGAGAAAATATTAAAATTTACTTATACACCCTTAGCATTAAAATGTGAAAACTACATAAATATGAATCATTTTTAAATGTGACATTATTAGAAAAGTCTCAAATACTGACAAAATTTATCGACGAAAAATATTTCATCAAACATAGTGACAAATTTTTTGATGAAAATCATATTCGTCAAAATATTTTCTTCAAAACTAAAGATAAAATTAGAGACGAAACCAGATTTTGCCATAATCATTGACAAAAAAATTTTACAGAAAAAAATCAGTCAAAGTTATTGATGGAATCAAAATTCTGTCGAAATTTTCAATGAAAATATTTTCGCCCAAAATTTCGACGAAACACATTTCCATCGAAAAGTTTCGACGTAAAGCAATTCCGTCAAATTTATTTACATAAAACATTTACATCAAAATTTTCCACAAAAAATTTCGACGAAAAATATTTCCATCAAAATTTGTGACTAAAAACATTTCTGTAAAACATTTTGACGGAAATTTTGTTTTACGGAATCTAAGTTTTGTGAAAACATTTCCCTCAAAATATTTTACAAAAAAACATATTCGTCGAAATTTTTGACGAAAATATTTCCATCGAAAAGTTCAACGGAACACGTTTCCATCGAAAATATTTTACGGAAAAAAATTTCATCAAAATTCTTTACATAATTCAATTTTCGTCGAAAGTTTATGCGCAAATATTTTTGTTAAACTTTTGGCAAAAATAATTTCCGTCAAAATTTTTAACGAAACACATTTTCATCGAAGGTTTCTGACGAAAAATATTTTCGTCAATTTTTTTGACAAAAAACATTTTCATCAAAATTTTTAACAAAACCCATTTCTGTCCAAAATCTCGACAGAAAATATTTTCGTAAAAACTTTTTGACGAAAAAAATTTCGATATAAAATTTTAACGGAAAAAATACTCTCTCAAAATTCTGTACATAATCTAAATTTCGTCGAAAGTTTCGAATGAAACATTTCTCTCATAATTTTTGACAATATAATTTCCGTCTCAATTTTCATTAGAACACATTTCTATCAAAATTTTGAACAGAAAACATTCCGTCAAAATTTTTGACAAAATTCTTTTTTTGTTTTAAAAAATAAAACATTAATGGAGGAAATCATTTTCGTCAAAATTTTTGACGGAAACTAATTCGGGTCAAAAATTTCCATAGAAATTTTATTTTTGTAAAAAAATTCATTTGAGAAAAAAATCCGTCGCTTTCCAACGAAAAAATAATTTTGTAACGAAATTTTCATCGTCTTCAACGTAGAAATTTCATTGAAAATATGATCTTTTTTGGTA
This sequence comes from Gastrolobium villosum, assembly GCA_032173675.1. Classification (NCBI taxonomy): domain Eukaryota; kingdom Viridiplantae; phylum Streptophyta; class Magnoliopsida; order Fabales; family Fabaceae; genus Gastrolobium; species Gastrolobium villosum. The sequence continues at coordinate 204,088 of JAVKPL010006862.1, forward strand.
TTGTGAAAAGTACATAAATAATTTTATTAGAAATTTTAAATTTAATTTACTTTGTCTAAAATATAATAATTATATTACTTTTAAAAAAAAAGGATAAAATGATAAAAATATCTCATTAACTCTCAATTTTCCTCCCTTGCTATTCTTTTAACTCCTAAATAAGGAAACAAAATACCCTTTAATTTTTTATTTATTTTTTATTTTTGAAAGATACCCTTTAATTCTCTTCTCTTCCTTTTCTTCCCTCCAAACTACCTACCACACAAAGCTTAGGCTCACTTCAAACTTTGCAAATCCCTTTCATCGAATGGAGCGAAGAGAGACTAGTGACATTAAATAACATTGACTTGCAATGGCGGAGTCACAAAGGAATTAGAGTGGTTGATGGTTTGATATATCCTATATCAAATATATCTAAAAATAATATATTTACATTGGGTTTTATAATTCTCATTTAACATGAGAATTTGAATTTTCCTACACAACCTTATTTTCGTGCCAAAATATGTCTTACACATAAATTTTTCTAATATATGAGTCTCACATGCTTTTGTCTCTACAACATGAGAATTCAATTATCATGTTGAATGAGAAATATAAAACTCATTTACATTACCTTTATCTTTATAATTATTTCTTTCCATATTCTTATTTTTCTCTTTTATAAAGAAAATAATATATTAATACTACCTCTACCTACTCTCCCTATACTGAAAATTTGCTTGTGATTGTTGTCCTTGTTCAGCCTTTCAATATTTATTTTTATTATTTTTATCCATAATTTTTTTTTTCAAATCTTATTATGTATTGATGATTTGCTCCTTCTCATAAAATTTTCTATTATTGGTTAAGTCAATGTTAATAAGGGAGAAAAACAAAATTGGAGACCGTGTATTGCATGATTGGTATGTTCTGCATAATAGAGTTGAGAGTAAGACAAGCCAAACCATCCATGCTAATCTAAGCCTTTCATAATATTTTATTTTTAGGGTAGGTTATATTTACAAACTTTTTTGTTTACAAACTCTTACAAACTATACTATATTCTCCCGGAATAATACAAACTTTTGTAAACTACACTCTATTCTCTCGAGAGAAAATAGTGTATTTATAAAAAAATTCCAAAAAATTTGTAAACAGCCCCCATAGGCACAGCAAAAGTTATGTTTTTTTCGTTAATATGGGACCACCACTTGAACTCTTATGTGCAAATTATATCAACAATGACATAGTGGAAAACCTGTCAAGTTTCCACCAAGGCCGAGTGTTTTTTTGCTTTTACTCAACCGGAAAAGTTGACCAAAATGCAAGAAAACAAAAGGGTTAATTACTATTAAGATATTTTCATATCAATAAGCACATAAGAACAATATGATTAAATTTGAATTCAATGTTAGGCAATGCAACGGTTACTAACATACCAAAATAAGCTAATGTAAACACACCTTTAACCCTTCTCATCCAATATGTGAAAAATATAAACTAGGATCATTAGAGCTTCAAGATCTATATTACGGAGTCATTCCATCCTCACCTAAATAAAATAGCGAGTTTGAGGGTGAAGATTGAGTTCCTAAGAAAGGAACAAAAGTTATTTTTGAAGAAAAATGGAAGAAAGAAAAACATTTCAATCCTGAGAAGAAGAAGAAAAATCATTAAAATTTTCCAAAGAGAAGAAAAAGATATAAAAGATGGGTATAAAAAGATACTTAAAGACACTAGAATACATTATTAATTATTTCTAGCTAGATGCCACTAACATTTTGCCATTTCATTGCTAGACTAGAGAGTGCCAAATTAGAGGAACCATGTTCACTTAGCGCAGCAACAGCACCATCACTCAATTCCTTGATTCTTTTATTCATTTCCAAGCTTTCATGTCCTTCCATGACTCTCTTAATAACATTAGCAATTTCCTCTCTTTTTACTATGCCACTTTCATCAACCTTTGGCCTCACAGCCACTTTGAGCACATCTGTGAGCAATACTGCATTCATTCTTTGCTCAGCAAATAGTGGCCAAACAATCATTGGCACCCCATGAACCACACTCTCAAGAGTTGAGCTCCAACCACAATGACTCAAGAATCCACCTGTGGAACCATGACCAAGGACTTCAATTTGTGGTGCCCATGATGGAACCACTAAGCCTTGACCTTTGGTTCTGTCCAAAAAACCTTGTGGTAAATAATGTAGTGGATCCTCCTTTTGTCCACTAAAATAAGCAGAACTAGCTGATTTATTTGGAGCTCTCACAACCCACAAAAACTTGTGGCCACTAAGTTCTAATCCATAGGCTATCTCATTGAATTGGTCATGAGGGAGTGTTCCACCACTCCCAAAACACACATACAAAACAGAATTTGGTGGTTGATTCTCCAACCATCTTAAACACACTACCTCATTTACCTTATTACTTGACTCATTTTGAATGATGGGTCCAATAGGATATACACAAGGACCATCACTATTGGCTTCTTTCTCTTGCGTAGCTCTTATAACCTCTGCTTCCAAATCTGTGAAGCTATTCACTATGATACCATCAACAAACAAGAGTGCTTGACACACATCAAGATATGATCTATATGTTTGACTTGATCTTTCGTTAAGAACTGGCTGTGGAAGATCTTTGATCTTGAAGGGTATAACACAACCCGGAACATTCACAGTTTTTGTTAAGTCCAAGGACTCGGTGGAAAAAACAGTCTCATCAAGCTTGGGAAGAGTGAGATTGAATGAGAGTGTTGTAGCTCCTGAGGAAAAGAAAACATAAGACAAGAGGTTGAATTGCTTAGCAAGTTCAAGTGCATCGGTTGAAAATATGCTGAATAGTAAAGCAACTAGGTGAGTGTGGGAATTTAATGAGCTTAATGCTTCATGTAGCAATGGAAGAGAGTGTTTCACAATGAGTTTCATTTTTGTTGCAGGTGAAACATTGTGGGGAAGGTCTTCAATTTTCACTTGGGGAAGAATAGTGAAGTCTATGTTTTGTGGGAGAGACTCTAGTAATGATTTCATTGAAGGAGTGGGAGAATCAAGTGTGGGAATGAGTAATGTGACATGGAATTCTTGGTGTTGAAGAACTAGCCTCTTTGCAAACTCAGCTAGTGGGATCAAATGGCTCAATCCAGGGGAAGGAACCATTGCAATGCAGGGCTTTTTGTCCATGTTATATGATATGAAATTATGAATATGAAACTTGAGAAGCAGATTACAGAAAGAGGATATTTTGTGAGTGAAGATGGTTTATTTTCTTGAAGATGGTTTTATAATAAAGTGAAGGCCTTCCTCTTCAAGTTATGCCACTATTATTTATTTATTATTTTCTGATGGACCAACAGCATGTTTGGATTTTTTTTTTAAGTTAACACATTTATAGAAATTCAAAAAAAGGTTTAAAGGTTACATTGCGTTCAGTTTTTAGTTCCAACCATTAGATTCGTTGGATTACGATTACTATTTTATTGAGTTTAATATAAATATTTGTGATATCTTATGTTTTTTTGCAAAATTTATGAATATTATAAGTTTAGATTCATTTTTGTATTAAATTATTGACTATTAAATATAATATACACCACATAAATTAAAAATATTATTTAATATATAAAACGTTTAACGTGTCGAAATCTAATATTTTTTAGAAAACGTGTCGGAGTGTCGTGTCGTATAACCCTTCATTTCAAAAAAAAAAATCGGTGCTACATAGACCAAGAGCATGTTTGGATTTTTTTTATTAAATTAGAAGTTAAGTTATAAAAACTAAAAAGAGCTTAAAGAAAAACTAAAAGTTGTTTGGTAATTATATAAAAAGTTTAACTTAAAAGCACATATTTTAAGAAAATTCTCTTTCTCTATTTCTATAACTCTTCATTCAAAAAAAAAACATATAATTTAAGAAAAATTGATAAAAACTTTAAAAAATTCTCCAAAGAGTTTTTGACTTTTAGCTTTTTTTTAGTATATAAAAATATATTTTGTATTATAAAAAAAGATTTCAAAATTTATTTAGCATAATTTCTACTTATAAGTACCTTTTAACTTAAAAAAAAAAAAAAAAAAAACCAAACAGTCATTATGTAGAAAAGTGATGTAAGGGTACACACTTGAATTCAACTTTACAGCACTTGAATTCAACTTTACAGCGCTGCAAAACCAATCTTTTCTGTGCAAATTGGGTGATGTCTATGGTGCCTAACTTTCTTTTGTCGCTTGTATGTAGACCTCGCAAAATGAACTTCACTCGGTGGGCCAATCCATCAAATGGAGCGGATTCATTTTTTAGCGGATTGATGACGGGTTGAGATGGATTAGTAAAAAATAGGTTTGGACTGGTGGGCTAACTCGTCAAATGAGACGGAGCGGACTGAGTTTTTGAGTCCACTTTCAAAAACGGGACGAGACGGCTGACTCATTTTTTGGCGGGTTGATGGCGGGACGGGACAGGCCGCCCACTTTGCCACCTCTACTTGTATGCCAAAACTAACAATTGTAACAAACTAATCACCAATTGTTATGTTATTTTATTGGAAAATATTAATCTTATGTTATATGAGAGTAGCTATCTTATGCTATGAAAAACTTTTCATTTCTTTTCTTTTAAAAAGCAAAAAAAAAAAGAAACCAAAAGTGCGATTTTCGAAGTGAGATAAAATGATATAACTATCTCATATAAAATGAGAATAGTATTTTCCTATTTTATTATGATAATCTTGGAGCAAATATAAGTTGTTTTTTATGAAGGGAATATTATAGGGAAATCAACTTTTGTTCCTATTATTACAAGAGAAGTGTGAACAAGAAAAGATTCCGTATCGAAAATTAATGGGCTAAGCATAGTAAATATAACCAAAAGAACTTATAAATTTAATATTTTAAGATTTTAGATTAAGATGTAGTATCATTGTATTACACCATCCCATGGTAATAGCATGTTCTTACAAATTTTCTTGAAGATATGTGATTTTTTTTATTTCTAATAATGCAGCTTTATTTAATTCTAAAATACAAGAACATATATGGAATCTTAAATGAACTATTAATATATATAATTCAATCATAATAGTATAATAGATAAATTAGAAATAACTATAGATGAGAGTCATTCTTGTCAATGCCGTAGGCAAATAACTAGAGTAAATATTAGGAGAACCTGACATAGGTTTTACCGTTTTAAGCTTCTAGATGTCCCAAATAAATAATGTTTTAGTGGAAATTTAAGCACGAGGCTACTGCGGCAAATGTTGACGGCAGTAAATGTTGACGGCGAAAGTGCATGCGTCTTAACAAGTAAAACAAGTGATGAGTTATGATATTATTTCTTTTATAATTATTTTAATTATGTGTCATTATTTTTTAATTTTTATTTAAGTAACAAATAATAGCAAAACAAATTTTAACATCAACAACACATTTAACCCAAGTTAATTGTGATCGTGATCGGAGGAGGTTAAACGAGGATACATCCGGGTTACAAAAAAAAAAAAAAAACAAGTGATGAGTTACGATATTATTTCTTTAATAATTATTTTAATTATGTGTCATTCTTAATTTTTATTTAAGTAACAAATAATAGCAAAACAAATTTTAACATCAACAACAAATTTTAACATGAACATCAACAACACATTTAACCCAAGCTAATTGGGTTTGGTGGTAGATGAACCCAATGAGAAATAAGAGGAGATTAAAAAATAAAATAAAATAAAATAAAATAAATATAAATATAAAAAAAATTGGGAAAGGGCAAAATAAGATAAAAGACAAGAAGGATAAAAGAAAAAGAGGGGAGATTGAAGAGGGAAAAGACTAAAAATAGACCGTCTGGAACATAGAAATAACAATATGTTTAATCTTCCATGCTGCTTATAGTTTTTCTCCATTCCGTCTAAGACACACCGTCCACCAATCTATATCTCACTCCATTAAGTCTTGTTTAAATCCTTTCCCCATATAAGTTTCGGTCTACCTCTACCTCTCTTTATATCAAGTTCTTGGTAACAAACTTTTGTTCTTACAGAAGCATCTAGGGGTCGTCTCATTACATGCTCAAACCACCTCAATCTATGTTCCCTCAGCTTTTCAGTTACCGGTACTATTTCTACTTTTCGATGAATATCTTTACTTCTTATCTTATCCATCCTCTTATAACCACACATCTACCTTAACATCCTCATTTCTGCTACTCACATTTTATGCTCGTGTTGTCTATGTGCTGGCCAACATTTAGCTCCATATAACATTGCAGGCCTTACTGTTGTTCTATAGAATTTTCCTTTTATCTTAATGGGAATTTTGCGGTAACACAAAACCCATATGCACTCCGCCATTTTATCCATTCTGCTTTAATTCTATGATTTACATACTCATTAATCTCACCACCTTTTTGCAAAATTGATCTCAAGTATCTAAAAGCATCTTTCTGGGGTACCTCTTGACCAAGTAGATGCACGGGGTCTTGATCTCCATCTTTTACCAGAGAAAACCCACACTTCATACACTCAGTCTTGCTCCGGCTTAACATGAAACCTTTAGACTCCAAAGTGTTTCTTCACAATTCAAGTTTCCAATTAACACCATCTTTGGTATCATCAATAAGCACAATATCATCTGCAAAAATTATACACCACGGCACTTCCTCGTGAATGTCTTTTGTTAGTTCATCCATCACAGGGGAGTTTGGCTATGGGGGTTTGCTGCAATAATTAGTCATTGTGCTGCTTTACAAGCAGAACTGTGGGGTGTGTTAAAAGGGTTGGAGCTAGCTTGGAAGGCAAGTTGGAGAAATGTTTTGGCTGAAAGTGATTATCAAACAATCATTGCATTGTTTTCTAAGGAAGGCAATAAAGCTCATGAGTCCCACCTAGTGACTCGAATACGAGCATTTGTTAGTCATCAATGGAGTGTTTGGTTTATGCATGCCCTTCGGGAAGGCAACAGTGCACAGATTGGTTGGAAAACTATTTGTTGGTTCACCTGAAGTTACCTTATAAGGCTCATTTCTCTAACACCCCCAGGACTATGGTGTCATCTCCACGTTAATAGTAGGGGTGTGATTTTTGCTAGACGTGTGTAGACTCGCTAAGAGCTTCCTTGTCAAATCTTTTCTATGTTTTTTTTCTTTATTTTATGTCTTTACTTCAATGTATAAAAAGAAAAGAAAAAATTAAAACCATTTTATTTAAATATGGGATTAACGTTTTTCCTATAATTCTAAAACGACGTAGTTTTGGGATTTGGGAAAAAATATTGGATATTTCAGTAAAATTCATAATACAAAATGAAAGTAAAATAAATACCAATAATTATTTTTCTTAAACCCAAAACAACATCTTTTTAGAATTGGGAGAGACAATTTTATCTTGAATTACAAGAGAAACATTTTCCCTTTAAATATATGCTGATATTCAATCAAATGGAGTTTCATTTTACTTCTCCTGTGGATATGTTGCTAAAAAACATGATTTTGCTTTTTCTTTTATTGTTAAATTAGGGAAACAAATTTTAATTCTACCTCTCGATGAAATACTTATGTGTCTAGAATCGAATATAGTATCTAAATGATTTCACTTTGGGTTATGGACCCAACTTACGGGCCCATATTCTAATGGCCCACAAAGGGCAATTAACTAAGTTGGAAATAAGAAAAGATAATGTATAGTAAGATATCAATATTGTCATATCCTCAACGGATTAGACATTGGGCCCCCGATATTCCTGAGAGATCCATAATTTCTCAACTACCAGATAACCATCTATAAATAAGATATTAGGCTTACAAATACACATTTTTTGGTTTTTTCTCTTATCAGTCACTACGTACACACATCATTCCTTGGCTACGTCATTCATTATCGGTACACATTGATCTGCTACCCTCTACGGTACTTCACCCATAGGTAACTAAGAGAACTTATTTATCCTATAGAAACTCATCAATCTCTAATTGGACACATTGATCTCCCTATAATTGAACATTTCGTATTTACCATTTATTTTTTTCTTTAATTTTTTTTCTCTACTTTAGTTTTTTTCTTAAGTCACTAATTCTTACTTTACTTTGACTGGGTAATTGAAGTGAGTGGATTATGTGGGCCAATTCTTTCTGGAATTTCACTTCTAGAAAATTTAATTAACTTATATGTATGACATTTTAAATAGTAAGTTCGATCTTAGAAGGATCGAGATGTCCAATCAACGATTAGTATGTTTCTATTGGATCTGGGTGCCTTCTCTCAGGTACTGTAAGAACCCGCACCGCTAATTAAGGTAATTAGTAAATTAATTATGATAATTAGGAAATAATTCCATAATTGACCCTAATAATTAATATTGGGCTTAAATAATTATATTGAGTGAGTAAAAATGCTGAAAGTCGCTTTTCGGAAGAAAAGCGCAGATACCGGTTCTGCTACTCGGTATAAATGCGTACCGGAAAAGTATCCCGGAAAATTATAACGAATGTATGATAATTACTAGAATATTATGTAGGACTTGTAAAACAAGTTTCAAGTCAAAATAACGTAATCTGATGCCAGAACTGATACTGGCTATGGAAAAGCGCGTACCGGAAAGGTGCTCCGAAAAATAAAATAAAAATATGATAAATCTTAGAAAAATGCGTAGGTCTAGATTCCAAAGTTTGGGATCAATATCTTTTACTTTGCTATTAAGGCTAATACTGCGCGGTTAGTGGCTTGTGCCTATAAATAGACCCATTAAGGGCACAAAACCCTAGAAACATTCTTCCCCTACGTGAGTGGCTGCTGCATGAAGGTGTGAGGCACTATTCCATTGCCTTCCTCACCTTCTTGAGGCCAAGTCTTCCCCTTTTTGCTTGGTTCCTTCCCTTTCCTCTTCATAAACACTTGTGATCATCCTTGTGAGAGTGAAAGGAGTGTTCTTGGGCAGTGTCAACTGTTGTGTGTGTGATATTAGTGAGCTGAGTTTGGAGCTTGAGTGATGGTTACCTTGTGGTAGTCATTGTGAGCTTCAAAGTGCCTTCTTGTGGTGCAAGAACCCATCTTGAAGGTGCCATTTTCGTGCTCCTACTTAGGCTGAGTTTGAAGTGTCTTGGGAGAGCTCCAAGAGCACACCTTGCTCTGTTTTGAGCTTTGGTAAGTTCCCTCACCTTTGATCTTAAGTTTTAATGCTTAAAGTTGATGTCTTGGCCATGTTTAATGAGTAAACAAGAGGATATAATGTATATGAACCTAAAATGGATTAAAGATGCATGCTTTAACGTGTACATGTGTTAAAAGTTGGATCTTTGGGTTGGATATTCACGAAATGCAGAAACTGCATTCTGTCGTGAGATATCCGGATATTTGTCGAACAGATATCCGGATATCAGTATCCGGATATGGTATCCGGATATTGATATCCGGATATGGAATCTGGGTATCCGGATATGGCATATCCGGATATGTCCAGTGTGATATCCGGATATGGCATATCCGGATATGTCCCTTCTGATATCCGGATATCCTGGGTTTGCGCAGACAGTAGCTGTACTGTATGAACAGTAAGCTATTGGGTGTGTGTGGACCCTAGTTTAAGGAAGTTGAACTTCTGTAATTAATAAACTAAGTCAGAATCATGTGATTAAGGGCTTATGGCTTTGTTGGAAGCCTTAAGACGTAAAACGTAAAGGAAAGGCGTAGTCTTTAAGTTGTATGCTTGTGATGCATGAATATTGACGTGTTATTGGTCCATATCAGATTGTGATACTGCTGTTTGTGGACTTGTGAGTGGTTGGACTCTTGGCTTGGATAGCTAGCTTGCAAGGTAAGCTTTCGTGTCCTCGGTTTAGCCATTTTGATGTTCCACCATGTCCCATGGGGATGGGTTTATGCATGCTGTGTTACATGCTTTATTATTTTGGAAATGCTGTTGAGCTATTTATATGCAATGAGCTTTTATGAGATGCATGTGGTGTCCACCTAGACGGCAATCCTGAGTATGTAGTACATACAAGATGGAGAAGCTGTGGGTGAGGTGCAGGTAGTATCCATGTACTCATGTAGGCATAGACGTATTCCTACATTTCTCTGGCCAGTAGATTTGATAAACACACATGGCATGATTAATTGCTGCATCGCATGATTTTGGAACTTATATTGTAAATACTGTTTTTGAACTTATATTACACATGTAAGTGAGCTTGGGGTGGAGACTCCTTGAGGACCCCTTGTCTTACTGAGATTTCTTGTTAGAGATCTCACCCCACGTTTGGGGACGCTTATTTCAGGATCAGGTAATGTTGAGGGCTCAGGTGGCAGGAGGCCAGAGCTGAGCTGATACGATGATATGCTGACTGCTGCTATGTTATGTTTTCCGTTTTATTTATATTATTATGTTGAGACTGTTATTGGGCGTTGTTGCCTTATTTGGTGAGCATGGGGTTTGTCCATGCCACATGATTGTTCTTGTTTTTAAATTCGCTGTTGTAATTAAAGTATCAGGATTTTGACCCAGGCTGCATGTTGTAGTCCGGTGGTTTTAGATACTCACATTTTATTTATGTACGAGGTATTCAGTTAGTTGTCTTGCAATTTACATACAGGCAGTATTTTTATGAGAATGATTAAGTAATCAAGTTGGTTAAGTTAATGACGTCATAATTGAATTAAAGAAAAAGTTATTCCGCATTTTAATTAAGCGTAGCTTAATACGATAGTAGGTTAACAATCCGGGTTAACACGGGCTGTTACATTTTATACCTATAGGGAAAGTAACTTAGAGAATAGCATATCACTGTGCAATATAATAACAACATAGTCAAAAGGCGAGTTGTGTGTACAATGATAGCTAAGAAAGAGAAGGTTCAAAAGTGTGCATATCTGTAGGCTTTGCCTCTTATTATAAAGTTTACCCATGGGTAGTCCAAAAGTGAATTTTGGGGGTCCAATATGTGATCCATTGCTATCGCACTAGTATTAGTATCTTTTGTGAATCTTTCCTTTATTTTTCTCTTAGTTGTTTGCCCTTATTAGGCCTTCCAAAATATGTGGATTGAACTTCCACGTGATAATTCCAAGCTCTCATTCGTTGGATCAATTCTACTCTATATGGATACTTTTCTAGCCTTAGCCAAAAGTTCAATCCTTTCTCCAGCAGCTATAAGGTCAGCAAAGTCTTGGTATACAACACCAACCATTGACTCAACATGGAGAGGCCCCAAAGTGCCGATGAAGTAAGAACACATTTCTGATAATATCAATGGTGGTTGAACTTGTGCTGCGAGAGTCCTCCATCTTTGGGCATATTGCTTGAAAGTTTCCTCATTCTCAATTTGCAGGGCTCCTAACTGTTCCCGAGTCGGAGCAATATCCAAGTTGAATCGATATTGATTCATGAACATGTCTGCCAAATCTTTCCATCAAGATATTTTAGAATGATTTAGTTGAATATACCATTCTAGGGCTGGACCAGTCAAACTCTCATGGAAGAAGCCAAGAAGGAACTTCTCATCCTTGGACCATATTGCCATTTTGGTGCAATAGGTTTTCAAATGAAGAAACGGATTGGTATTCCCGTTGTATTTGGCAAAATTTGGGACAACAAAGTCTTTAGGAACAACAACATCTATTGGGGAGAATAACTCTTCTACCCCAAGAGATTCATAAGCACATGTCCCTTGGATGGCTTTAATCTTTTTCTCAATCTTCTCTATCCAGAGTTCCTCCTTCTTGTCTTTCTAAACTAAGGCAGAATTAATCCCCGAGTTGAACCCTGTCGATGCGTGAGCATGTGCCTCAGTGTGAGCATTCCCTTCCCTAGTAGGTTGGGTCATTAGCAAATTGAGAAATTCTTTTATGCCTTTCATTGTTTCTTCTATCTTATCCATTCTCTCTCTCATTTCTTTTACTTCTTTGAACATGTCTTTCCCTTCTTGATTGTTTTCTTCCATTCTGATCCTAGATTTGATGTTGTGAACTTAGGTTTGACTGGTATAGCCTTTCCTTGATCAAACTTCATTTGCCAAAAATATTATTCATTCATTTTTTTCATTTTTGTATAAAGATGAAATAGAAAGAAATAATGAAATTGATACACAACATCTAGCATGTTTTTCTTTGTTTATTTATTTATTTTGGAAATATGAAGGTAATGCAATACCTAGCATGTTTTGTTTTACAAAATGCATAACTACCAGAAAGATAAATGTTTCAATAATTTTGATTTTGAAAAATGTTAATATATACATCAATATGCTATATGCGAGGATGAAAGTAAAGAGTTAGAAGGAAAATTGCCTCATGAATTGATTAATATTGGATGGTCAATAGGTCATTCTATACAGTGAATATTTTCATTTGGTGGTTGAATGACTCTAAGTATTTTGGCCATTAGAGTTAATATCTCATTTCGAAAAAAATATCCAAACAAGATGTACATCCAAAATGACTATAATTATGAAAGAGTCACACTTTAGCCGAGATTTTCGCGATAACCAAACAGGACGTACATCCAAAATGGCTACCACTACACAACCTCTCTATCTCCTATCTTAAGCTGCACTCAGACCCGGGTATAGGGCCCCACTCATACGTGTGTGGTGAGTGTGTATAGGTGTTGTATGTAACCCAATCAGCAAAACAATTAAGAGCAAGCATATAATAACACAAAAGTCCCCTATTCTAAAGTTGAAGCCAATCATCACATCTTTCACACACATATCAAGATATAAGCAACAAGAATAAAAAAAAATTGCAAAATAAAAAGAGAAATACAAAATGAAGTAAAATAAAAAACTAAAGGAAAGTAAAACAAATATATAAAAACTACTATGAATTCGCACAATTAATTAAAATAGGCTTGACTCTCTAAAATCTCCAGCAGAGTCGCCATCTGTAACGACCCGAAATTAAAATAATTAAACAATGGAGTCGCCACCAATTTTATTTACTTTGGAAAAATTGGAAAAATTTTTATTGCAAACTGGTCTTTAAAATTTTAGATCAAAGGTTCGGGAGTCTAATTATGCGCAAGGAAGGGTGGAAACTTAATCCCACTGCACCCGAGACACATCCGTTTAAAAACAGTTACCTTAGATTAATTGTGCGAATTATCAAGAGCTTTTAAAAATATTTGTTTTATCCCGTAAAATAAATATGATTAAGAAGAGAAATAATTTACTAAACTTTATTTTAACTTGACGGAAAGAGTTCCGCTCCGACGTATCCTCAGGTGCAGTGAGGAATTCAAAGCTACGTCATTCTTTAAAAACAAAATTTTGCGTGTTGATTGATTTTAATTTTTGAAATAAATCATTTTAAAGAAAATCATTGGAAAGTTTTGGCTTTGATGATTTGTATTGATTTCAATAATTTTTATAAATTTTGCATCACCAAGTCGTCACGGATAAAATGATTCAAAAGAGTATTGGATTAACAAGCTGTCTCAACTCAGCCAATCTCTTTAAAAATAATTCTTTTTACGATGAATTTAAATGAATTTTGAATCACCAAACCGTCTAGCTAAATTGAGTCAAAATGAAATATGTGGAGTTAACAAGCCGTCACGGCTCAGCTAACTCCCATTTTAATTAATAACTGCTCTTTATTTTCTAAATTAACCCAACGTCAAGTAATTTCAAATAGAAACTATGATCTTTTATTTTTTGTTTATTTTTACTAAACGATTTAAAAATCATCAGACTGTCACAATCGAAACGACTCTAAAAATAATGGGATTAACAAGCTCTCACAACTCAGCTAATTCCCTTTTTGCTACAATTATAAGTTTAATTTTAATTTATCCCACATTTAACGATCAAAAAATAATAAGGAGATAAAAGGTTCATGAATGATAGAAGAGATTGATAAGTTACAAAATTTATTGGACCAGAGAAACTTTGAATATTTCACCATGAAAGTAACCAACAAATAATGACTGCAATGAGCTAATACTTACTCTATTCGAACTTGGACTTAACGTAAAAATAATAACCATACATGATTTAATGCGTGATAGTCTAATTTATGTAAGAATTACTTCTGATGGTAACACACATCAAATTGTAGAAAAATAATAATAAAAAATTGAATAACTGAAGGAACTAAATACATAGACTATTAAAATAAGAGAACAAAGAGAAAGACTTGGATTTTCTTGTCGTTTTGCTACAATAAAAAAAATATTGAAACAGTCTTATTCCACTAAAATCCCTATTCCACTAGTATATTTCCACTAGCCGAAGCAAACAACATTGTCGATTAAAAGCGAAAAGAACCTTTTGATATTTTTTTATCATTTATTTTTATTCAAAAATTAGATAAACATAACGATGATAACAAAACCATTGAAAGAGAAGTGCAAATCTTGAAGCTACGCTTCAGCCATGTGAGGTGGTAACAATTACAAACCCTATACTTAAAATAACGTAGACAAAATTACTAACAGCATAATACAACTTGAAAATTTGAATCTGCACATTAAATGGAGTGATTCTTCTTAACAACAGCAAACAAGAGTGAGTACAAGTAGGAATAAGATAGTAATATTTTATTTTATCTTATTTTATTTTTTATTTTATTTTTTGAAAAACATGACCAGTGGATTGGGAACTTGGGATTGAGATTACCGCAAAATGGAGAGCTGAATAGAAAGTGGGAAGCCACTATCATTTACAGCGAGAGGAGTACATGTGGGAATGGCCAACGGTGATGATGCCTGCAGCACTGCTTGATCTTGATAAGCGAGGAACGATGCAACTGGATGAAAAATGAAGAAGCCTGGGCCACAACACAAATCTGGGGTCTTATAATGACTTGACCACGAGTAAGGGTGGCCTTTTCTCCAGTCGATGAAATGTTAGTTTCATTCTTTTGCATTCATACCTCTCTTCCTCCACTCTCACTCTATTTTTTTTTTACTCCAACAACTAAACCCTCTCCAGTCACACTATATGCTCTCTTTCCTCAGCCCTTCATTCTTAGAAAAAACAAAAAAATGACCCTTGTTTCTTTCTTTCCTATAAACCCTCTCTTTTCCATAATTTTTTTCAATCCTTTCTCGCTAAAAAAAAACTCCCTTAGGATGTGACCCCTCCTCCTCTTTTCCAAGCCCCGCCCCTTTTTTTTATCGCTGCCTTCTTCCCTTTTTAATGGCTCCTAAAAAGAATCTTGTGAAGCCTCCAATGTAGTCAATATGGATGCCAGAAAGACCAAGTGATTTGTCTTTGTCATATTTCTTTTCTCATGAAATGGACCATGCTTTATTTTCTACACCTTCTCTGCCTTCTGAAAACTTTCCTTATTTTCCTCTAAGTATCTCTTCCCTTGCAGACTTTGGCATTTAGTTCTTTTTTGTTTTTTCCTTTTTGTTTCTTTTTCTTTTTTTTTGAATATTAGCTGATTGCAAATTATAAAAGAAATATGCTCCTTTTTATTTTTTTTATTTTTTTTAGGAAAAGTAGGGGTTTACAATTTAAATAATCCTTTTTTGTCATTTTTAAGTATATGAGACAAAATTAGGTGTTCACAACGAGCGACTTCTTATTAGTGTGGCGAGATCTGAGTTCTTGGCCAGGACTCAGTCCCATGTGCCAGGTTGCTTACTGCTTGTCTCGACCTTCTTTGCCGAGGTCTAGTTGCTGGTTTTCTGGTGGACCATTGTGTCTTCCCTGATTGAGCTAACTAGGGTGTTAGCTTTCTGGCCTTTCACACTCTTTTCGCATTCTTGTGTTCTTTTTGGTCACCTCATGCTGGTCCAAATTCTTGAGTCGATCTGCTGGGGTCATCCAGGGTGACCTACATCTTTTCTGGCGATTATGCATTTACCAATGTCCTACTTTGATTGTTGGGGAGTATGTTGGAGGACATGTGCCTCCATTGCACATTGTGCACATGATAATACTGTGAGACATTTGCGTCAGAGATTTTGGATGAGTAGTTGTATATCATGATGCTGACTTATTTTGTAATGTTTCTACCTTTTCCTTTTGTTGGGACCTTGAGCCTTTTTGGGTTGTAGAGTATAATTGGGATTTTTTCCCAATCTTTACACTCCAAATATGGCCATTTTATAATTTTGCTTTGTTATTTATGATACACCTTTTGTGGAGTTGGATTGCTTCGTGTTAGAATTAACGGGCTTCTCTTACCATGGCTTTTGTTCCGACTTAGCTCCTTTCGCCAAAGTCTTAAGTTTGGCGAGGCAGTGTTTGCATCTTTTTAATCTTGAGTCTGGTTTCTCTTATTGTGGCTTTTGTTGCGACTTGGCTTCTTTTGCCAAAGTCTTAAGCTTATGGAGGCAATTTTTGCCTCTTCAGCTTGAGCCCAGCTTATTTCGCCTAGGATTTTGTTTCGACTTAGTTTTCTTCACCAAAGTCATAAGTTTGTGGAGGCAATTTTCGCTTCTTTTGCTTGAGCCTGGCTTATTTCGTCGTGGCTTTTGTTCCAACTTTGCTTTTTTTGCCAAAGTCTTGAATTTATGGAGGCAATTTTCGGCTCTTTAGCTTAAGCCCGGGTTATTTTGTCATGGCTTTTATTCGGACTTAGCTTCTTTTGTCAAAGTATTGAGGTTGTGAAGGTGGTTTTTGCCTATTTACTTGAGCTCGACTTTTCTCGCCTTGACTCTTCTTTCGACTTGGCTTCATCTTGGATTGAGGTGCAATCTTTTCGTCATGATTATGATATCTGTAAATCGTCTTCATCTTCATTTTGGATTAAGGTGTAATCCTTTTATTAGGATCACGATATCTCCACGTCTATTTTTTTCTTCATCGAGGATTAAGGTGCAATCCTTTCATTAGGATTATGATCTCTCCAAATCCATCTTCATCTTCATTTTGGATTGGGGTTCAATCTTTTTATTCGGATCTCGATCTCTCCAAATTCATCTTCAACTTCATCTTAGACTGGGGTGCAATCATTTCGTTAAGATTACGATCTCACCAAATTCGTCTTCATCTCGGATTGGAGTGCAATCCTTTTGTTAGGATCACAATCTCTCTAAATATGTCTTCATCTTCATCTCGGATTGGGCTGCAATCATTTTGTCAGGATCATGATGTTCTATCATAGGGATAAAGATGTTGGATATATGACTCTCTCGGGTATCTATGAAGGAGTACCTTTGAGTACAAGCAGATCATTGTGCACTATTATAGATGGCATAGCCATTGTGTGTAGTGTGTGCACAGTGACAGCTAAGTGAGAGAGTTGAGTATAGGCTTTGCCTCTTATTTATAGAGTTTAACTCTTACTAGTGAAAATTTTGACCTTTGGTGAATTCTGGGGGGTCAAATATATGATTTATTACTGTCGCACTAGGATTAGTATGTTTTGGGAATCTTTCATTTATTTTCCTCTTAGCTGTTTTCCCTTATTAGACCTTCCAGAACATGGGCCCTTAGATCAGGTCCATAACAATAAGTCATTTTCCAAATTAACTGTTATTTTTATATCATTTGCTTTCTCTATAATTCTAATGTAATATGCATGGGAAGAATCGGTGATATGAACATATATGAATATTCACCTTTTAGACGACTTAATAATACGACAATAAAATATTTATGAGTTGATTACATCTTAACTTCAGAAATAGGAAATCAAAAAATAAGTAAAAAATGAACTAATAGCCTATTGCTATTTATGTTATTGTGATAAAGTCCCAATCAAAATCAATAATTTAGATAACTCAACCAAAGGTTCAATGAAAGAAACAAGAACTAATTTTATTGATATTGAATAATAATACTACACTTTGACACCTCTATTCAGAATTACAAGGAATCTGTAACATTCCCGTCTCGAGCCGGTTCAATTAACATACATATGATAAAAACAGAAACAGCAGAAGACTTAACTTACGAAAGTACGAGCTAACTTTTTTTTCTTTTAATTTTCATAAGGCATAAACGAAAACCGGACAGAGTAACCTCTGTAAATCGGACAACCGGGAATTTTTCAATCACACTCTTAAGAGTTCATGATAGACAGTTTATACAATGGGATTAAAGTATCTACTGTAACTTCAGAGAAGGATATCTGCTGTTCAAGTAAACGTCGGCGTTTTGGTCCTGTTTTTTTTTTAAATCGAATTTCTTATCGTTCGCTTTCTTTTTCTGTTTCGTCTTTCCTAACTGATAATAGTCTTCGCAATTACTATTCATACCCAAATTCCAATTATTACGCTACTACTGTTCAGGTTCATGAAATTGGATGCAAGACACTCATGAAAACAAGGGATGACTTTCGATGACTTCGTTGCTAAGGCTTGGTATGTATTAATTAGCATTATTTTAGGCTTTTCTTTTCTTATTTCTTCTTCCTGCAAATTTTTACCTTTCCTTTTGGAAGCGACATGAAAGAGAAACTTTGGCATGCTTAGACTACTTAGGAATAGTGAGTGTTGGTAGATAATGGGTTCTGCCTCAACACCAGCTATTGTAATCAACTTTGCAATTAGTGTTAAAATGGCCAACGAAAACAAAAAAGAAATTCAATGAAAATGGGACTGCAATTTTAGTTGTCAGGGTTAGCTAAATCTGTAAGTGCAGAAATTATGAATCCAGGTTAGACTCTAGGATGCATGTCATTCTGAATATTTAAGAAAAAAAATTCACCAAAAAATTAAATTTAAGATGAAAATAAACAAGCAGGAGCTGTTGAAAAGGGACCTGGGAAGTTGTTGAGGTTGGAATAATCCAAACTCAATAAAGTCTTGCCATACATTGTAGAACCAAGCCACCTACTTTGAATATTTTTTTTTTTTTTTTTTAAACTCCGTTACTTTGAATCTTTAATTTTGTTTAGCCAATTTCACATAGGCTTTAGATTAGTAGTTCTCCAATTTCTCATGGCTATAAGAGATCACTAGCTTCTTATGTCATTTGAATCTTTATGTATTAGCTTCATCAAGAAAATATCATGCAGTAAGTAATTTTTTTAAGTTATTCAAAAGTATATTATTTCTAGTTTTCTATTAGTCATTAGACTGCTGGAAATGTGAAGGTGATTATTTATTTGTTAACATGCATTGCATATATGATATATTTGACATCCTTCTAAAAACATGCATGTATACTGCTTTTATTATTGCTAAATTTACAATGATTGTTCTAAAGAACTTTGAAATGTTAACACAGAATTTGAGTTTGATGCCAAATTCTACAACCTAATTGTCATGCTGGTAATCATGTCTACACTCAACTACCACTTCATTTCCGGCTATTATTGCCGTCAATATCCTGAATTGGCTAATGATTTGGATGAATATAATAGAAGGGACCTTCCGAACACATTTTACTGCAAATAATTGAGCCCTGGGATAAGTATCATTTTCTAACATTAGAATATTTAACATATAATTTACGATCCTGTTCTCATTTTTATCCTACCTTTTTGTTTTCCTCATCTATGATCATATTTTTTGTTATTCTCTTTCTTGTCACCGTCATATCAAATATTCCAAGGTAAGCGACCCACTGTTTTAAAAAATTATTATAGTTCTTGTGTCTTATGCTTTACAGGGGCACTAATAAATTCTTTAGGAGCTATTGCTTTGGGGGCACCTGTTACCATTCAGCTTATAGTATGGTGAACCAAACAATGCCTTAGAGAGCAAATGGGTCTACCTAGAACTAGAAATGCCAGCTGAGTCAAGCTAAAAGCACTGTAGGCTCACCTTAGTGCAAACAACAACAACAACTAAAACAAAACAAAAGCTTTTCCCCTTAGGAGCGATCAGCTACAGAACAATATCCTTGTGACTTGTGTTCTGTCAAAATCAAGTTTTCTAAAAGGCATAGGTTAAGTTTTTTTCATGGTTTCTCTTAGAGTTTTCCTTGGTCTTCCTCTACCTTATTTATTGGGCTATCCTCCATCTGGCTTGGCATTTATTAATTAGTCTTCTCCATAAATGGCCAAATCATCTTAGGTGAGATTCTGTCATCTTTTCCTCCACAAATGCTACTCTTGCTTTCTCTCTAATACATTCATTCCTGATATTGTTTAGTTTTACATTGGCTATCAATTGCATAACACAACTGTTCTCTTAAACTCAGGCTTGGGAGCGATTATTGGCAACAAACCGCGGCACAGGCAGACTTAGGTTCAATTCAACTCAATGAAGGAGGAAAAAAAAAGGCATGCTAATTCAAGTATCCGATCAAGATTGATTATTTAACTGGGTTCATCAAATCAAACTCGACTTTGTTAAGTTGGCTCCACTTGATATAAAAATCAATTCAATCACTTGGAGTTAAAAATTAATATTACAAATGAGTTAAAAATCAAGTTGGCTTCCAGGTATGCTTCACCATGTTACCATATAACTTAGATTGGAGGTGACAGACAACCCTGATTATATGTTTGATAAATTTTTGTTTGTAATGACCATGAAGGGAAAGAAGTATTCCATTCTGAACTTGTATAAAATATATAAACTTTGTATGCATTGTTAACTATTATTATTTATGTGCAGGTTATTTTGAACTGGGACAACAAAAGCAGGAGCCTAGGTGATGTTCGGATGAAATTGGAAGTCCTTAAACATTGTGCACAGGACAGAAGGAAAGACATGAAAGTAATCAAAATGAAAGATGCTTTAAAAGAAGACTTCACATAGACTTCAAGGAATACTATGACTAGGAAGAGTCATTATAGGATATTATGTATGAGTTGTAACTTGGATTTTAGTAGTCATTATAGGATACCGATGTCAATGTAATATAAATCCATGTACATAATTATTCAATGTGAGTTATTCATTAGTTTTGTCAAATTTATATTTTGTGTTACTCTTTGACAATAGTAAAGAACCCATCCTAAACCATTGAACTTCCAAATAGAACTCTGAATGCATTGAAAGTTTGCTGTTAGATTTTTAACGAAATGGAAAGTTTGTTGTTTTGCTGTCAGATTTTCAGCAAAACAGTTTGCTTCACGGAACTACTAGAACTGTACTTACATCAAAATAATTTGAAACTTTCCATAAATAATCTATATCAAGTTTTCTTTACAATGCAATTGCTTACATGGCAAAAAAAAGACATCCACAGCTCAACTTATGCACAAAATAATTCATCTATGTCAAAACAATGGTCAGACCGTGTCAAAGCTTCAAAAAGAATCTTCATTGAAAAATCTACAATGTCATCAGGGACAGCTTTGAAATGAAACTATTATTCCATTTGCTTCTCTCTTGCGACATCCATCTACAAATGAAAAATCCCAATTTTTTTATCAAGTTCTGAGAGGAAAAACATACATAAATAGGAAAAATAGACTAGAAATACCATTTGCTTCTTACAACTGGTCTTATTATGACCCTTCTCTCGACAATAACTGCAAGTCTTTTGTTGTTTGGCTGCTAACTCAATGCTTGATTTTATTCGTGAAGCAACTTTTGGACGCCCCTTAGTTTTGACTGCTTGAGTGGGGTCTCGAACATAATTAAGTGAAACTTGAGAAGGAATGAAACCACTTTGTGAAGGTGAAAATGAGCTTATGGTTTCTTCTTCAGTTCCTTTTCTTTTTCTTTCTAATTGTTGTTGAATAAATTCATCAACAATAGCATCAAATCTTCTAATTTCATGTAAACAATCTTTTGCTTCAGAAATAGCCAAATTGCACTTCGACTGAGTTGACAACAAAGACAATTCACTTACTTTACTGGTAGTTGTTTCAGAATGAACATGCAAAAGATTTTCAGCCTTATAGCTTGCATTCATGGTCCATCTAGTCAAAATATACTTTTCAGGAAGGGCCATCATTTGTTTCTTCTTGAAGATGTATAAAATATGTTTGCATAAAATCCCCATAGTCTCAAACTTTGCACAAGAACAATGAGCAGTGGAACTTTCTATCAAATTATAATCAACAATTGCCCACAACTCTTTATTAACTTTGGGAGACCCCACACGGTACCTAATATTATGCTCTTCTGTTGACATCTTTTCATGAAAATAATCTTGTGTGGCAGCCCTCCACTCTTTTTTAAAAATTTCAAACAGTTTTCTTGTGTGGTGCTCTCCAGCTATTGCTTCAATTGGATGATTACTCTCCAAATTTGCTTTTGTATTTCTAGTTTTAAAATCTTCATCTTCTTCTGCATCTCTTCTAGACTTAATTGCTTTATCATATTGGGTAACAAAGTCATTTAACATTGTGTTGGAGTTTACATATCCATCAAAAAATGCATTGATGCTCTCACTTCGGCCACTCGTAGTCATTCCAGCGAAAAAAGTATCTTTCAAGTATGCCTTTGCCCAATGGTTACGTGAAGCATACATGTTAGCCAACCAACTACTTGCTTTAATATCATATTTAGTTCTTAATGCTTCCCATTTGTCTTCAAATTCATCTATGCTCCGACTTTTATACCATGCACGAAAGTCAACGTCAAAACTATCTTTGAATTGTGCACGTAATGCTTGACTATGCTCCAAAACATGCTTTTTGATGTGCCATGCACAAAAACGATGTCGTGCTTTTGGAAATATCTTAGCAATTGCTTTCCCCATTGCTTTGTCTTGATCAGTAATAATCGCAGCTGGAGACTTATCAAACATGCATATCCGAAACTGTTCAAACAACCAAGTAAAGGTTGCCTCTGTTTCATCCTCTAACAAAGCAGCAGCAAATAAAATTGATTGCCCATGGTGATTAACCCCAACAAAAGGGGCAAAAGGAAACTTGAACTTATTTGTTTTGTAAGTCACATCAAAGATAAGGACTTCCCCAAATTGACCATAGGAAGCTCTTGACCTACCATCCGCCCAAAAGACACTTCTTAATGTACCATCTTCTGCCAACTGCATATCAAAATAAAAACATCCATCGTGAGTAGACTTCTTTTGGAAGTGTTTGATGATGCCCTGACATTCTTGTCCTACATTATTCTTACGCTGGCTTGATATAATAGTGCTAATTTGACCCGGAGTGATATTAACTTCTTTGTTCATAGCATTCACCACCTTTGAGATTTTTGAAGATGTTAAACCCTCCTCATAAAGTTTAGAAACAAAGGATTTAGTAAAATCGGAGCGACGTAAATCATTATGAGAAGGAAACTTGTTCACCTTTGATGGAGTGTTAATCAACGGATGATTATGTGAATCATTGAACTTCTCTACTTTCCATAATCCATTCACCAACTTTATTTGGAACATCGCCAAACAATCAGTCCTTGTATCCCTTCGCCTTTTGACATTACTAACATCAACTCTTTTATCATTTAGATTCTTGACACCTTGCTTTGAGCACACATAATTCCACAAACATGGTTGTTGTGTTCTTCTACTCCTGTTAAAATAACGCTTACGTATTCCAAACCCTTTAACTTTTGCAAAATCATTATAAAATCATAGGCTTCTTCAGCTGTCTCAAAAACTCTACCCAATATAGGACGCTCATTAAACTCACTATCATCTCCCATAATTTCTTGGCAATTTTCTTGTGTACAATCACCATCTTTGTCTTGATTCCTAATTTCACATTGACCATCTTCGCTTATCTCATCACTCTCTTTCTCCAATTCAACAATGTCATCTAAAGATACTACACTTTCACTCATGTCTTCAACAGTTGTTATTTGGGAGTGTTCCATCAACAGCCTATAAAGACGAAAAAAGAAAGGAATCATGAGTCTATATATTTATTTTCTTGTTTGTATTAAAAACAGAATAGAAAAACTCTGAATATACTTGTTGTTTGTGATCAAAAAGCAAGAAACTAGTCTACAAAAAGAGAGAGTAAGAAACTGGAAAAAAATCTTCATCCGAACACAGATGGATAAAAAGAAGAACAAAAGTATGAGTCTGTATATTCAGTTTCTTGTTTCTGAATTCAAACAAGAGAGGAAGAGAGTGGAGAACAAGAAGGAATAATGCTCAACGATTCAAAGCTTATCTAGTAATATAGTGGGTCCAGTAAGTGACATAGCCACAATTAGACCTTCTAATGTGGGTTCACTTTCTAATTTAAATTCTCTCTTTATCTACAAAATGGATCCTCTGCCTACAAAAAATAAAGCAAGATCAATGATGAAGATGCAACGTTGACTTGGCAAACCAAATGCAAAATCTCACAAAATAGGAAAATAGAAAATGACCTGCAATTATAGTATTATCCCATCCCTGCAACAAGTTACCAATTGCAACAGCAACGACAAGAAGAATAGCTTCACTCATTTTTTTATTTCTTGCAAAAATAATTAAATTTGAGAGAGTTGGGGGCATGTGGATGAGATTGCTTTTTCTTTCTATTTCTGAAATGATTAACTAATACTAGGTAGGTGTAGCAGTACCACAATAACACGTCAATGGCAAAACAAGACAAAGTAAAATAATGCGAACATTCAAGGAGTTTTTTTTTTCAGTCTCACATCATGCTGTTTTGAAACAGAGGTTGCCTAGTGGACACTGCACTTGTTGCTTAGAATTCAGTTACATATCAAAGGATCATCATTCACACAACACATCCAATATCAACTAAATCATCCTAGATGCGCATGAATGTAGAAGACAAGAAAAACATTGTAAATTATAGCAACCACCCAAATCACAAATATGCGCAAAAGATTATATATATCGAAATAATTGAAATTCAGGTACGGAGCAGCAACATAATTTCACGTACCAGAGAGACGAAGATGAAGATGATTCAAACAAAAACCCTAGGCTTGAATAAGGAAGGGCAAAAAGAAACAGCAATGTGAGAGACGAAGACGACGACTATCGTTTATGAATAAGGAAGCGTAAATAGATAGGAAAGACGAAACAGAAAAAGGAAGCGATAAGAAATTCGATTTAAAAAGGAAAGGTAAAGAATTTGCAGGAAGAAGAAATAAGAAAAGAAAAGCCTAAAATAATGCTAATTAATACATACCAAGCCTTAGCAACGAAGTCATCGAAAGTCATCCCTTGTTTTCATGAGTGTCTTGCATCCAATTTCATGAACCTGAACAGTAGTAGCGTAATAATTGGAATTTGGGTATGAATAGTAATTGCGAAGACTATTATCAGTTAGGAAAGACGAAACAGAAAAAGAAAGCGAACGATAAGAAATTCGATTTAAAAAAAAAAAGGACCAAAACGTCGTCGTTTACTTGAACAGCAGATATCCTTCTCTGAAGTTACAGTAGATATTTTAATCCCTTATACAATATATATATATCCAGAAGTACCAGTCATGCAAATGTACCCAGATACCCATCTATGAGCGCATACATAACATGGCTCCGTGCCACTGATCTAACAGCATGCAATCCAAGACATAAATATAACTAAATACTACATAATCATATCAACATGCCTGAATACAAAAATGTACATGCATCAATCTGAAGAACATGTACAAGACATATAAAGGCCATATACAAAATGAAGGATCTAACATCATGATCCATCAAATGCAGAAATGCGAAAAAACATAAATGCACTCCAAAAAGTAGTAGCCTACAGCGACTAAAACTGATCCGTCAACTGCCTCAGCCACGTCTCGCGTCTCTTCTTAAAGAGGGCTCACTGGAAGTCTGGGCACCTGAAATCATGTCCCCAAAGAGGGGTGAGATTACAAATCTCAATAAGCTCCAGGTTTATAGAGAATTCTCCATACTCCTAGGCTCACTCCTGCATGAAAGTCAGATACAGAGTATACAATGCTCATATAACATATATCAAAACAGAACATGACATATATCCATATCATATCAGAGGCGTGCGCCGTCATTCCCAAGGGAGGACCCCAAGCGAAAATCAACGCACGTGTTCCCAAGGGAGGACCCCAAGTGGAACCAGAACATATCAGAGGTGTACATCGTCAATCTCAGGGAAACCCCAAGAAGACATCAGTGTACCAGACATCAATACAGAAATCAAATCAGAACAAGTCATATCATGTTATCAAATAACTCTATATGAATGCATCTATACAAAGCATCAAAACAACAGTCATACAGTCCAACCATAGTTCACTAACCATGGTAGAGCACTTAAGTAGGAAAAGACTCCTTAAACGTAGAGCTTACTTCTTGAAGCTTTTCAATCCGCTTACTTGTGACACAAGTTACTTATGTAATTCTTCAAGAGATTCCGATCCTTTTCAGTCCCTAGGTACACCTAGAGCAAGCATCCACAAATACAAATCAATAAAATGCTATCATGCCTGATTTTACATACGGCATGCATTTTACCGCTTATTTTCATTTCTTTACGTTTTTGCCAATCCTATGCCAATACGCAAGTCTAGACCTCTTTATAACCGTTGATGTTCTTTAATTTAATCCAGTATTCCCTTAAGAATTTTCAACATTCATTATGCCATTTTACTTCAAAAAGCCATGGACATACCCCTAGGGAATCAAGATACCCTTTTTTTCAACCATTTTTCAAGTCATTTCACTTCTTAACTCATCAATTTTGTACATTGAAATACAACACATTTTATTAAAATAAAATGTAACCAAAACTACCCCTAACCACCCTATAGGTCGAACTCTACAAGGAATAGGCAAAGGGTGCTTTTCTTGTTAATTATTCTTTTTCTTCACTTACTTGTAGCTTGCACATACATATGCATGTATCCCCAAGGTTCCAATTAAATTTTTTTGGACATCAAGTCCCTCACATCACCTTATGGCCGAATTGTAGGGACCAAAATACATAGGATTTTTCCCACATTGGCCTTCTCAACAATTCACCAATTTCATACCTACTCCAACACCATAGACCATCTTAATACATCAAATAAAATTTTGCTCAATGAACCCTATTTATACTATGAAGGCTGAGGCATAGGGGGGTGCACATGGGATTTTTTTTCTAATTTTTAACACATCATAATGCATATTTCACATACTTATATACAAAGCATCACTACTCCAACATCAATTCAAATTTTAAATTCAAGACTTTTCCAACAAAACATGCTCATAATTTTAATAACTTAAATCATTAAAATACAACCATGGAAATAGAGGTTTATTACCTCTAATCAACTACCCAAAGCCTAGAAAAATAGCTCTCTCCGCAACGACGGTCTTTTCTCTAGGTCAGAAATGTGGTGATATTTTTCTCATGACCTAATTCCTCACTGTATAATATTTTTTCTTCTTTTTCCAATTTTGCCCTTGAAAAACACGACTGTGGTTTCCGCAACTAACGCTCTCAGCGTCGGTTCCACGTTGTGAGCGTTAATGCTTCTGAACTCTCACGCCATCAGCGTCTGTTCCACGCTATAAGCGTGGATGCCTCTGATCTTCCACGCCATCAGCGTCAGTTCCACGCTGTGAGCGTGGATCCTTCTGGACTTCCACGCCATTAGCGTCAGTTCCACGCTGTGAGCGTGGATGCTTCTGGACTCCCACACCACTAGCGTGACATCCACGCTGTGAGCGTGGGTCTTCACTTTGGCCAATCCTCATTTTTCTTCCAGATTTGTTTGCTTTTCCTACAAAATGAGCATAAAATCAGTTGAACGCTCCTGAAATTGAAATTTAAGAAATACAACAAGAAATGTTGCGAAGGGCCGGCTTGGCTCAAGCGGTAAGCTTGCTTGCCGTGGTGTGTCAGGTCGCGGGTTCGAATCAGTCTCTCTGCAAAAAGCAGGGGAAAGACTGCCTAGAGTATTCCCTTCCCCAGACACTCACGAAGTGGGTATTTGAACTGGGTCGGCCCTTACAACAAGAAATGTTGCCTTTTTACTGAGGAATAGCTCATTATCTTTCTCTTTTTGGCTTGAATTTACTTATGTGCTGAAGGCACATCATCCATCAAGCAAAGCTCCATGAAAAGCTCCATTTTACCTTCTTGATGAATAGTGTAACGAAAAGGGGGAAGGGAATATCTCCTCACACAAGCAATGATAGCTCAAATTACTTGGTGGAATGGATTCATTGGACTTTTTCCTATGATTTTCATGTGTGGCATCAAGCTTTTTGGTGACAAAATGGATGGGAATCAAAGGAAGAAGAAAGGAAAACCCTAGCCCTTTATTCCTTGCAGCCGCGGGTTGAAAGGGAGAGGAAGGAGAGAGAATGAGGTGAATAGTGATCTTAAGTGATTTAAAGGTTTAGCACATGTGGCCCTTTTTTAATCCTGTTATTTTTCTTTCGCGTATTTTAACTTAAACGGACCCGGAACTAACTTAAAGCTACACACATATTCTTATTTTTTTCTAGAATCTTTTACATAAATTTTTATTTCCTAAGGAACAGTATTCATAATTCACAGTATGGTTTCTGCATCGTTTTTGACGAAATGCACTGTGAATTCACTGACTGTACTTCGTTTACTTACGAAACTTAAAACTTATGAACTTATCATTCTTGGGCCTATTATGACTTGTATGGCATATATTGGACTTTCTTATTCTTATTTCATCAATTATTTGTTTCTGGACTCTACCGGCTGCTTAAACAGTAGTACAAGATACCCGATAGATATTCACGAGATTTTCACAGAAAGTGCCAAACTATACAATTTTTCGTTCTGAACTCATATTTGGTGTCAGAATTGTCAAATTATGTCACTAAAATCATTTTACTCATTTTAGCTCTATCGTTTAATTCACTGGCATTTAAATCCTTAAATTAAACCTCTAAATAAGATTTACAATTTAGGGTCATTATAGAATCAATGTCCTATTATAGGGATAAACACCTACAACAAAAATATAAAATGTTATAAAGGAAATCACTATAAATGGTGTAAAGCATTTTGAAAATGCTCTACTCTCTCCTAGACCCAAATCCTCAATTAAGATTCTAGATGATTCCCTTTACTCATACCTTCTCTCTTTTATCGCTTCGTGCCTCCCTTCCCTTGCCTCTAATTCTGTTAGAATTAGTTATGATGGTTTGTAAAAGATTAACTAAGTCTAACATCTTAGTGAGCATTTAGGACCTATTTCTTTACCCCTTTATCCCCTTTGTACATTTTTAAGGGTTGAACAACATTAATACTTCCCCTCATTTTTAGCACCTTGTCCTCAAGGTGGAAATCTAGGAATTGCCTATTAATAACAAAGTGATATTCCCATGTATCTTCAAATTCTTGTAAATTCCTCAATTTTATCAAGACCTCCAATACATCCTTGGTTGGTTGCCTCCGCTGCACCAATACTTCAAGCTCTATTTGTAATTCTCATTCTTCAGTCAAAGCTAAAGGCAATGGTTGAACATTAGGTTAAGAAGCAATAGTTTTCTTTAGAAGTGAAACATGAAAATATGAATAAACTTAGCAATTTTCTAGAAACTAAAGTTTATAGGTTGCTTCTCCAATACAGTCTAAAATAGAGAAGGGGCCGTAATACCTTGGGTTGAGTTTCTCATTTATCCTTCTAACAATAGGCTTGAGTCTATATAGTTGTAATCCCAAATATAAAAGATAACTAGGTTGAAATGAACCTCTCTCCTATGCTGATTTGCGTGAATATTCAACCTATTCTGAGCTTGTAACCAATTCTGATGAAGATCATGAAAAAAAGTCTCTTTTAGCCAACAATAAGGATACGTCATCCAATGCAAATACATAACAACCATGCCTTATAAAACTCTCACATAAACTGGCAAAACATAAATTTAAAACTATAAAGAAGTGTTGGCTAAATTTGCATGAACATTTAAAATATACAAAACGCAAAATGGTAACTGTAACTTCATTAATTACTAAATGCTTGAAAAAATATATTTGTTCTAAAAAATTCTTTCCCTTTAGCAAAGTGATTCGTCATTGCATAAAGCATGAAAAGTTACATGAAATAAAAAAAAATATTTAATTTGAACAACCAAGTGAAAAGTTTGGATTTTGAAATTCTAGTTGAAAATTCTATCCCTATTAGCAATGAAATTAGAGACAAAATTTCATAATTATGTATCTATATTCATCTTTATTAGCGACAAATAAGAATCAACTATCAACTACCATACAAGAGTATTATCTCTCTCAATCTCTCTCCACCTCTACCGTCACCACCACCACTATCATCTCGAACACGACTGCCGCCACCATTGTCTCCGCCGCCAACATACCACTAGTGCCGTCGTCACCACCCCTCACCACCATGATGTCATCGCCACCATTACCACCACCTCCATCCATCACTACCACCATGCCACCTTCACCACCACCACAACTACCACCGCCGCCACCACCACCACTATCACCGTCACCACCACTACCGCCATCAACCACCATCACCATCATCGCAACCACTGTTGTCACCGCCACCAGCGCCATCAGACGCCACTGCCACCCCCTTCAACGTCATCACTTCCACCACCACGATGCCATCACTATCATCACAACCACTGTCACCAACCACCACTACCAATGTTGCAGCCACTACCGTCACCAACACGGTCGTCGTCGCCTCCGCCGCTGCCACTACCACCATTATATGTATATATATATATACATTATATGATCTTTTGACACCGGTGTCAAACTTTGAAATTAGACACTAAATCCTAACAATTGATTTCCGCTAATCAACGGTTATCATTTATTGGGAATCAAACTTATTAATTAATTATTAATTTTCAATAAATGATAATCGTTGATTGGCGAAAATTAACGGTTAGGATTTGGTGTCAATTTTCAATTATATATAGTGGCACATCATTTTACACTAGTGTAAATTACACTCTCAATCTTATCAGTTGATCTCACTTATATCTAAATCTTACACCGGTATAAGAATATCCTGCTTTATATATATATATATATATATATCGGGAGCATCTAATCTCCTGTTACAGGAGACACTTCCTTTTATGCCATAAACCCAACACATAGTGGGACCCACAATATGTTAAAAAAAATAACAAGGCATATTTATCCATGTATCTAAAATATAAAACAACTATATCATGTTACATGAGAAAATAATTTCCTGTAGATTAAAAACCCTTTTAAATTTAGGAAAACATGTTTTTTTATGTAACATGAGACATCCTTAGTGGATGTTATTCATTTTTTTATATGTTCCATGATACAATTTTATCTAATAAAAACATATTCCCTTTAAATTTGTGGTATTAATGTAAGAGATTATTGTTTTTTATGTTGTTGGAGATAACTTAATTTTTTATTTTATTTTTATAACAATAACTTTATTTTTCACATATATACATATAGGGTATATTATGTTAAATGAAGAAAATGTTGAGAGATAAAAAGCATGTATGGACATGTGTTACAGATCACTCACACATAGGAAATCAAAATAAAAATTAGAGTGAAATACCATACATATAAGTGTATTATGTGAAGATGAGAGAGAGAGAGAAAAAAATGGACTCGAAGCACTTTCACATGGGAAATAAAAAGTAGAGTGAAATACCTTTTAGTCTTTAACAAATATTACAGGACCCAATTTTTTATAAAAAAAAATCGACTTAGAATCCCTCTAAAATGATAGATAATATTAGTCATCTTGAGGAATTAATGTGGGTCTTTTTTAAATTTCACGAGACCATAATTTCAACTAATTGAATCTATTTTGAATTTTTGAATAACCATAAGTCTTTTTTTTTTTTAAGAAATTAAAATTGGGATCCATATTTTTTGTTGAGGATTCAAAAAGTTAATTTACTCTAGAAATTATATTATGTTCTTGAGAAACAATAATCCCATGAATTAATTGGATAAAGTGTGTTATTTAAAGAGAGATAAAGAAGAAGAGAGTTGAAAATATATATATATATATATATATATATATATATATATATATATTTAAAGAGAGAAAAAGAGCCTCAAAACTACGTCGTTTTGATTAATGAAGGGTATTTATGTAATTTTAGGTGAAGAGAGAGATATAAAAATAAATAAAATTACAAAAACACCCTTCAAGTGTAAGGTACTTATATCTAAAGGCTCAAAAATAATGTGTAATTGGAGAAAAGGATATAACCGGTGTATAACTCCATGTTTATTTAATGACACATATCCACAAACTTCCACTCCATAACTTTTTTTGTTGAAATAGTTCTAATTGTTTTATTGATTTGTTATTCATCCGTCTTGACCTGCACGCCACTCCAGTGCAGACAACTGATCCACCAAAAGAAAATAAACACATTTTCTCGGGAAAATTCGGGCTCAAGCAAAAGGGACTGTGATAAAATAGAAGATATCTATGGCAGGAGCAGAAGGTTTCGTTGAAGCAGATAATGCAGAGGCCATTATTACCAGAATTGAACACAAATCCCGCAAGATCGAAAGCTTACTCAAACAGTAAAAATACCCTCTTCCTTCATTTCTCTCTCTCTCTCTCTCTCTCTCTCTCTCTCTCTCTTCTCTTTATTATGTATTGGAAGCACAAAATTCATTTGTTTTGTAATGAATCGAATGCTAAATTAAGAAGAAAAAAATGATTGTGTTTGATGCAATTTCAGGTATAAACCCGTGGAAGCCCTTAAAACTGCCCTTGAAGGCACGTATGCCATGACTGGTGATGAGCGTTGCAAGGTTTGCTGTCTGTTTTTCCTGTCTATATATACATACATATAGTGTTATTTTTTGCCTGTATTTGATTTGGCTTTTTGGGAATTGAAACATTTTTTTTTTCTTTTCTGTAAGCTATTTTCAACTTGCGAAAAACACTAGGTTTTTTTTTTTTTTTTTTTTCTATTTTGCTTACTTTAGAGTTTTGGATTGAAGATTTCTGATTTTTTTGAAATCACGACATATTTTTCATGTATCTTGAGATTTTTTTTTTTTTTCCTTTTTTATATGTTTTAGAGTCTTCATACTTTAATATTTGTGCTTACATTTGGTTTGGGTTGTTGGGGAACAATAATAGTGCTTTTCTTTCATAATTTTGTAAAGCTAATTTCAACTAGCAAATTCTAGCCATTTTTTGTGACCCTTAGAGTTGTTACAATTGAAGATTTCTAATTTGTTGAAATCACAACATATTTTTCATTTATAATTTTGCAGTCGGCACATTGGATTGTGGTGCATAGAACTATAATGGCTATAAAAGATGTGGATGGAATGCTTTCTTCCTTGGATCCTGAGTACTATGATATCTTAATGAAGTGAGTGGTGAAGTGTCTTGTTTGAATTCATTTTTACAAATTTTAACTGGATAGCTTCTCATTCTTTTAGAATACGTATTTGCTTGGATGTGATGGTAAAATTCTCAGGTTTGTAGTTAATGATCATTGTAGTTTGGGTTCCCTTCATTCCACCTATACAAACATAAGGCACAAGTGTTTTCAAGTTTTCCTTTGCTTGTCCAATCTTGATATGCATTGCACATAAAAATTTGAACTGGGAAGAATAACTGATGCATTACAATGGGCTTATTAAAATGTGAAAACTATATCTCTTACTTTCACCTTTTCATGTGGTAGTTGGAACCAGGTATATTATATGATATTACAGTTACACTTTCTAGCATGATATGTGCTGCAGTGGAACAATTACAGCTAGAAATCAAAATATAGAACTGTAATAAATAAATATAGATAATTAGTTTGTATATTTTTCAGAAATGGAATGATAATTTGTTGGCAAGCTCATAACGTAGATGTGAATAACATTCTAAAGAATGTTGATATAGTGTGGGAATTTAATGGGTTATTAAATTAGGAGGGAAAAGACAGTATCTTAATCTTCACTTCTGTAACAATTCAACATTTGTTTTTGTTCTGAATACCCATGGTGTGTCTTTGTCCAAATCTTTTAGAAGCCCTCTCACATTCATATGTTTTTTAGACAAAGAAGTTTCATGTGATTTTAATATTGAACATTGTTAGGAATCTGTTACAAGCAGAAGGTCAAGAAGGGTAAGGATGCATGAAGACGTAGCCATGATGCATGAAGCATAGTGATGCATACTTTTGTGTAGGTTCCATTGGTGTTCAGTTGGTATAGTTGTGGTAGTTGGATATAGTTTGTTGGTGTTCAGGTTGTATAGTTGTGGTAGTTGGGATATAGTTAGGAGGTAATAGCAGTTAGTAGAGTTCTTATGAGGAAGTTATAGCAGTTAGCTTTCACAAGGGTGAGTCAGTGGAGTTTCGCTTGTTAAATAGGGTTTGTATGTACTGTAATCGTATTCATGGAATATGAGTCTTTCAGCTTTTTTTTCATTTTCCCCCTCTCTCTTATCTCTTTGAGAGTTTTTGAACTCAGTTCCTATCAGAATCAAATGTAGAGAAACACTCGATAGAATGAGAACTGGTATATTATTGATATAAAGCTGATATCCCGTTCATATCAGATTGTTTGAAAAAGATTATAGTGATAGAAGAATGACAAAAATGAAGGAAAGAT
Organism: Gastrolobium villosum; assembly: GCA_032173675.1. Classification (NCBI taxonomy): domain Eukaryota; kingdom Viridiplantae; phylum Streptophyta; class Magnoliopsida; order Fabales; family Fabaceae; genus Gastrolobium; species Gastrolobium villosum. The sequence goes on from JAVKPL010006862.1 coordinate 238,324, forward strand.
AGCCTAGAGCATTCAAGAGGCTCTAGTTACAATTTTTCGCTGCTTCCCCACACTATTCTACGGGTGTATAGGTTACTCCTCTGTAGAATATTTTGAACCTGGCCTGGCCTATTAGTTCATTGCTGGCTAAATTATAGGTCTACTCGATTTGTAAAAAGTAAAAGGCTTGGCAGGGCTTATTATATGAGTCTATCAAGCCTTTTAGGTCCATCAAGAATTAGTAAAAATAACTAAAATAATATTATTTTATTCTTTAAAATTATTCAAATAATTATTTTATTTTATTTAAAATAAATAATATGACATAGGCAAGCCTACATGCTTATAGGATAGGCCTATGGCCCATTTTTAAATAATATTTTTAGGCCTAAGTCTTTTTTTGTTAGCGAACATGCTAGGTCAAGTCAGGTCTAGCGTAGGCTCATAATAGAATGCTTGGCCTATTTATACCCAATATAATTTTCCCTCTTTTAATTCCTCCCTCTTAGTCTCTCTGTCTCCTTACCTAATTTCTCACTTATGCCCATTAATTTCCCACTCATGCTTATTAATTTCCCACTTATGCTTCAACACTACTTTATGGTGTGATTCCCTGTTATTCCTCCTATGATAAACCTGAGTTATAGGTGGTTTCCTAACAATACTCTTCCCAAAAATCTGACACCTTGTCCTCAAGGTTAAAAGAAGGGAAATGCTCCTTCTTGATGGTGGCAGCTGATTCCCACAAATTCTCAAAGTCAGGGAGGCTTTGCCATTTGATTAGCACTTTATGTTACCTTGTAGGAGTTACATGTGAATTTAGTGCAGCCTGAGGTTGTACTTGCAGTTCCCAGTCCTTAGAAAGCATTGGGGGAATATCTTGAGGTTTAGTCAAGCGTGTATAGCCTTCTCAAGCAAAGAAACATGTAAAGTAGGATGTATGCAACAAGTAGGGGACAACTCCAACTTATAGGCAATTTGTCCCACCCTTTCAAGATCGTTGTAACGCCATAGAATTGTTGACTGAGCTTTTCATCCACTCAATTGGCTAGGGATTTCAGGGGATAAGGCTGAATTTTGAGGAAACCAAGTCTCTAGACTCAAACTCCAATTCTCTTTTGTGTTGATTAGCTTGAATTGTCATACAGTTATGAGCTCGGCAGAGATTTTCCTTAAGTTCATGTAGAATTTTGTCGCTCTCTAGACTCAAACTCCAATTCTCTTTTGTGTTGATTAGCTTGAATTGTCATACAGTTATGAGCTTGGCAGAGATTTTTCCTTAAGTTCATGTAGAATTTTGTCTCTCTGACAGAAGTTGATCTACTTCTAGAGAGTAGAGACAGATCGTTATGAATTATATTACCTTGCCATTATGGAGGGAAAGCTTCCCAAGTAGATAGTGCTTAAATTTCTCTATTTGCTTGAAGAAATCTTACATGATATTTATATGCATGCAATACCTCATCCTGTTTGTCCTTTTCATGCTCCGGGGAGAATGTAAAGGGGCAGTCTCATGAGGTAATAAATGGCCAAAAACTACTAAAAGATTAGAGAAACGAGGTCAAAAGAACCCTTATTGTTTGGTTGTATCAGCTTTAAGACTTTGTGCTGAGGAATCAGAATAAGCTAATCATAGTTGAACATTCCAAACTTGAATTATATTCTAGAATAGTATACATATGCCCACCAGAAAGAAATATGCATATATTACATTCCAGATCGTACTTGAGTTTAAAATTAGCTACTTTTTAAGATTCAACCGGTATATTTTAGACCTGAGACCTCTATAATATTGAACGGGATGGACCAGTGTGACGGGGTCTATGTTGTGCCATTGCCTACTCTTAGTCAGTGTTTTAAAACTTTGCTAGTGAAGTGATGAATATTTTATTTTGATTTGCATAGTGTGGAGTAATTGTAAGTTTACAATCCAGTAAGTACACTCTTTCAAATATTGCTAGAGACAGTAGACAATAAGGAAAAAAATAATAAATTTATTTAATTATATGATGGCCTGACAATTTATATTTTGAAATCTGAATTTTAAACGTGAATCTAAAGTTGTGATTTGTTTGAACAAAATTTGTAAATGTCATATGAAAGTGGGAACTCTCTGTAACTGATGGGTCTCTGATTGATTTGAAAATGCAATTTTCTCTTTACTTTGTAGTTGTAGGAATTTGGATTTTTAAGAAAGTTAAATATAGACAGTAAATGAGGATTATTGTAAATAATACTATAGTTACTATAGTAGATAATAAATGATATTTAAGGTCTGATTCTTACACCACCAGTTTCTGTCCTAAGAGGTTGGTATTCATCATAGGTACTTGTATAGAGGCTTAGCTACTGGAGATCGTCCCACATGCGACCAATGTCTCCGGATTCATGAAAAATTGACACAGAGAGCAGGACTGGGTTGCATTCTACGTTTCCTGACTGATACTGTAAACACTGTTTGATTTCTGGACCACCTTTTTACTTGTTCTTTTCCTTTATTGTTTTTAGTTCTCTTGTATGTCTTTTTGCAAGACTACAGCAATCAATGTAGTGAAATATCAGGGAAATATATTAATATTGAATTTTGGAGTCACTTCTCTTGTTTTACTTTTGAAATTGTTTACAATTCAAAGGGTGATGGTTTTTAACTTTTCAGGACTTTTGAGAAATCTGAAATATCTAGTACATTTTGAGGAGCTTGTAACCTCATAATTTGCCTCCAGAATTCTCACAACTATGGACAAGCTCTTATGTTGAGATTTAATGAAAATTGAGGTTGAAGTTCAGCCTTTCAGGTTACTAATTGCTTTTGAGTTAAGGATCATTAAAACTATCTTAAGCATAAATATCATTGGAATTAAAAATAAAATAAAAATATATATTTTGTCTGCTGGCCTTTGACCTGTAATGATTTGAATTGATTTTGGAGAAATTATGTTTTTGAGTGTAATAAGTTCAGCGAAATAGAATGTGATATGTGGTATAGAAATTAAATCTAAAAACTAAAAAAGTATTAGAAAAGTGAAGTATGTTCTTTGGCCGTTGCTTACAATTCTTGCTGATTTTATTTTATTTTGCCGTAAATTCGTTGAGAATTTTTTAGAAATTATACCTTATTTACTACTACTTTTAGTTCAGAGTTGTAGATTTTTTTTATTTTGAAAACGTAAATGGTACATTCTATATGAGTTATTTTAAGAAAAGTTACAATTTTTTAAAAAAGTTGAAACTACTTGAAATGTAAATGTTCCTATATTAGCTTACGCATAAGAATATCATTCAACAGCTATAGCCTCTTCTGCCGCTGCCAACTATCATTTCCTATTTTGTGTTGTACATCAATTCACTCGTGGATGCAAGAATTATATACGTTATGACATTTTTAGTTATTTGATGTGACTATCGTATAGTATAAGCTTATACAGTAGAATTTCTTAATACATCAAAACAATGTATAACTTAATCCGACCTAAGGAGGAGGGATAAGGCATAATAAGAGATTGGCGTATTAACATCGTTGACAAGTACAATTTTCAAAAATTAATATATTATTTTTATATTAATATATTAAAATAAAAATTATTTTTTAAATATATTATTTTTTAAAATATTGAATATTTTTATTTTTATAAAAATTAATTTAGGTTTTGGACACACTGATCAGTAAATTTTTATAAAAAATAATATTATATAACATTTTTTGAAGAATTATATAAATTCTTTATCAAAGAATATTTATATTAAAAATGTTTATTTTTATCCTATATAGTGTTATACCGTGCATTATCAAATACTACATGATATTATCTTATACAAGATATTATTTTATACAATACCGTGTCAAACGCTAGATAGAATTAAAATTCAATTAAGTATTATACAATTAGGCCTTATCATATACTATGTTCAAACATGCTCTTAAAGTGAAATTGAAACGAGAAATAAAGACAAAAAGAAAAGAAAAATTAGTTCAAGGGTTGTTACTTGTTATCTTGGTCAAATCAATCACGGCACGAGCAATATAGGAAAATTCTTTATATATAAATTTGGTAATGAAAACTCAATTTAAAAATATGAACTAAAAAACAGAATCAATATTTAGAAAAGTGACACCTAGACAGGATTGGCCAATGTTCCAAAATGCAAAATGTAATTATGGGCATGGCCCATGTTACCTTTCATCGTGTTTGTTACTTCCCTTTGAAACTTGAACTTTCAAAAGCATGTGATGCAATTACTGTCACTAGTGCGTAACCACATCTACATTTGTTCACTTATCGTATTGGAAGCAGCCAAAGTTGAGTCCCACAATCTGACTCACCCAACCCCCCATGTTAAAGTTTATAGACCAAAATTAATGGGAACCATGAAAAAGAAAGATAGATAATTATTTCTAATTGAGACCAAAGTCATCCCTTTATGGGAATCCCCTTAATTTGTCTCCCTCTCCAATCTTGCACAAAACCCCACCTTTTCTTAGCAAGTGGCATAACAAATCCTATGATAAAAAAAAAAAAAAAAAAACATAAAACAGATTCGGATTCCCTCTTTCATCTTTTCAAGGCTAACAAAACTAATCAGCATATGAAAACACAACCTACTTTAACATGTCCACACTTTACAGATCCTAAAGTTGACTAAAACATGTTCTACGTAGGCCCAAAATAAAATAAGCCTACACTGAAGAGTTAACCAAAGTCATAGCCTTAAGTGCTAGTAAACCAACACTTACAAAGATTCCTTTTGCATTTGATTCATTTCTGTCTAGCAACTAAAATGTCCTTGTTTTCCAACAACAATTATGGCCGGATCCGGTGTTGGATCGACATTGCCGCCCAAGGGTTGACCGGCACTGGCCGGCCTAATGAGTTGCGATTGGCCGGAGCGGTGGCAGAGGGTATGGTGGTTGATGAAGAGGAGGATGCAGATGAGACAGCAACACGCTCACATGAAGGGCACATTGTGAGAGTTGTGGGAGGGTTCATGTGCATGTAGAGCTGTGGGGATAATTTCAATGCCCTAAGCTCTTGAACTTCCTTTTGCAACCTCCTATTCTCTTCAGTTAGATTCTCACAGCATCTCTTCAAGTATTCACAATCCACTTCAGTCTGCTTCAACTTGGTCCTGCATTTATTGAACCAAAATCATTGACATCACTTTCTTCCTTCGGTTTTATAAGAGTTATGTTGTAGGAAAAGTGATTGTGTTATGTCATAGAGATTCGTTTTGCGTGCCGGAATTTTTTTTTTGCTACGGGCCCCACAAAATGTTGTGTGTATAGAAAAAATTTTTTGGTCATGTTAAATGATAGATGATAAATCATTCTTCCATAACATGGAAGATAAAGTATCACACCACACGCGCGCGCACACATACACACACAACAAAGCCACATCCATCTTTGTTGCACTTGACCCATTAGTTTATCAATTTTGCCACCGTAATGCTAGAAATTTAAGTACTAATGAATGGTATACAAATTCTAAAAGATTCCAAAGTTTCAAATTTTGACCTCCAAACCCATCATCACTGACTAACTACATGTTACATTTTTGTGCCTGTTAGTGGGCCCCAGCTAATCACAAATAGCTTTTTTTTTTTTAATCTAAATCATCTAAATCTTTTTATCTTTTGTGTCATAAAAGTTGTGCTATTGATGATTCTCACATGGGTCAAATCCCATTATTGATGTTGGAGTTATGCTTGAAGTTGCTTTGAAGAAGAATAACATTGATGAGAACATCAAAGCCATTTAAAATAGATCCAAACAAAGTAGGGTATGTCACAGAAAATTAAGTAGAGGGCCAGCCAATAAACAATGCCACATCACAAAATATTTATTATATAATTTAATACTCTATAGTTCATATACACCATTTCAATAATGCCCCTTAGAAGAACATAGACATCCATAAAAAAAACCTCACCTTGCTCTTCTGTTTTGGAACCACACTTCAACTTGTCTTGGCCTCAGATTCAATTGCTTCGCCAATGCTTGCTTTTGTTTCTACAAATTACAATAATAATATTCCAAATGCCAACAATTGTATTAAAGTTCAAAATAATAATAATTACAAAACATATGCAAACATTGAATTATAGTAAAAAATAAAATAGAGGTAATAAAAAAAATAGGTTATTCTAGCTATTTTTTTTTTCTTCCTACCTTTATTTACCATTCTAAAATATTATTATATCGGAGTCTCAAGTAATCTTTACGTTTCTCTCTACTATTGCGATTCTGATTTAACAACGAGAGTGATAGAAAAAAAAATGTAAATAGAATAACCTTTTCCATAGAAAAAATACATAATTTAAGAATAAAAGACAACCTCAAAATAAGCAAATATGAAATCCCAAATATGCCCTTAACCAGCAACTGAATTACAGAAATGCCACTACCGCTCACCGGATTCAGAGTGTTGTGTTCCTTGAAAGCTTCTTCAAGCAACATGGACTGTTCCTTCGACAACCTCAACTTCTTCCTTGAAGTGTCTCCGTCGCCGTCGCCGCCGCATCCTCCGCCGTCATCGTCGTCGCTTCCGCCGAGAGAACAGGAGGCCCTCTCGGCAGCGTCGTTGTCGTCTCCATTACCTTCTCTCTCGCTCCTCTTCCCGCTGATACTCGATATGGTGCTGTTCGGCGACGAAACCCCATTCTCGTCGTCGCACGCAGTCGCCACCGCCGCCGTCAACGGCGGCGCTGAGTTCACGTCTATTCCACGGAGGAACGACCTCGTCTCGGAGCTCCGATCTGCAGCGTGAGGCGCACGTGAGTTTGTTAGTGGCAGTCGTGTAATTAACAACGACATTGAAGGGTATTTCTATACAAAACAATGCTTTGTTTCATAAATATAAAAAAATATAAAAATACCACATAAAAAAAAATGTGTTCTTCATTGCATGATTTTGCATCTAATAATCAACAATGGTTAGCATTTTGCAAACGAAAAAAAAAAATTGGGAAATGGGGTTTTGGTTTTAACCAACTATTTATGAAAAAAATGGTTTTTTTATTTTTATTTTTTTTGGTACGAAGAATCTAAGAACCAAAAAATTGAATAAAAAAATAAAAAAAGAGAGAAAGTGTGTGTGACATAAAGAAGAAACACAAACCATGAAAATGAAACAAGTTATTGAAGGAACCCCTTTGGTTTGGAACCGATTGAGGAGGCTTTTGCATGAGATTTGCCTTCAAAGGTGGTTGATTATTTGCATTTTCTCCACATCCCAAACTCAAACTCAAACCCAAACCCAAGCCATAATCTTTCTCACCCATTTTTCTCTCTCCCTCTAAGAAAGAAAATCAACAAAGCTTGTTTGGTTTGGAGTGTGGGAAAGTAGCAAAATGGTAATAAGAATGGTAGAACAGAAAATGGTGTGGCCCTTTGAAGAGAACGATAAATGGGAAATGGTGGATAAATGGGACTATATATAGATAGATACTATGGAGAAGAGTTGTGAAAGGGAGAGATAGAAAAAGAGAGTGAGAGAATAGGTAGTAGAGTTAATGATGACTTGTGTCAGTGTGCCAATTTGGTTCAATCATCATATAAAATGGCTACTTTCCTAGGCTTTAAACTTTAGCTACATATGATAGCTTCAAAGTCCAAATCTAGTTACTTTTTAACCATGGTTAAGTTTGAAACTCCAAAGGCTTGTGTAGCACGGTTAAAGGGTTCTTTTTTTCTTTTTCTTTTTTTGATAATTTAAAGGGTTCTTTCTTTTAAATTTTATATAAATAATAATAAGTCTTTAATAATATTATGTTTTGAACAATGTTAATTGTTTATAATGAGATGAAAGAAGTAATTATAGTAAAACTCATCATTATAGTAAATTGATTTTATTTTAATGTTTTTCCAATTTTGTGATGACACAATATGATTATATTACTTTTTTTTAGTAGAATATATTACTTATTTAACATGAGAAGATACTATCTTTAGTTAGATTTATTATTTATAAGGGAAAAAAATACTGTTAGAACATGTTTTTGCTTTTCTATGCATACATGTACTTTTTGGAAAATTATAATTTCTCAATGAGTGAGGATATTTGGAACAAATTTTAATTTTATTTATATATTTATCATTAATATTATTTTTTTTTGGGTGAACATTTATAATTAATATTTAACTCATCGTGTTCCTGTTTGTGTTCTGTTGAGAAAGGATAGCAGCTTTTTCGCTGCTTGACTGTTGACTATATAAAAGAGAAGAAAATGGAGAGAGAAAGTGTGTGTGTGTGTGTGTGTTTGAGGTTCACGCGCTGGGAGTGGCACGCGCAGGGAATCATGTCCTCATCATGATCAAGATGATAAGAAAGATTTTCATGTGCCATCATTCAAGGTGGGTCCCCTGTGTGACATGGCGTTTCCACACATGCCAGGCGGGGCCCACTCATCTCTGGGTTTAAAAGAACGAGGTAAGTTGGTAAATCACTGTAGAATTTTTTAATAATAATATTCACATATATTTATAAAAAAATATTTATCTTTTTCAATAATAGTTATTTTAATTAATATTCATATTTTAATTTAAATTTAAATTAAAAATATATTTACCTTTTTAAATAATAGTTATTTTAATTAATATTATTATTTTTAATTTAAGTTTTAAATTAAAAAAAAAAGCACTCACTATCTTCTCTTATAATTTCTATTTTATATTTCTTTCTTTAATTTAAAAGTATACAATTTTATATTTTTTAAAAAGATAAATATTATATTTATTCTCTAATTATCCATTTTTTTATAAACAATTTTCCACGTTAATATAAACTAATTCAAAAAGTAGAAAAAAATTTATACAAAAAATATCTTATAAGACATTTTCTCAAGTGTTTCTTTTAAAAGGATTGTTTTAAATTATAAATTTTCTCAAGTTTTCTTTTAAAAAGATTATTTTAAATTATTTTACATATCATGTTATTTTTTGGCTAAGTACATATCACATTATTTATAGTATTATAAATATTACTCAAATAAAAATAATAACTTAAAAAATCTATATGATACATATTAAATAATATAAAAACATAAGCTTTTTCGTACTCTTGCATATCTAAATCTCTTTAAATAAAGTACCTTTTATTTGTATTGTGTTTCGAGAATAAGTAAAAATATTTAATGTTTCATATATGAAAATTTAAGAAAAATATTTTTATTTAATATTTACACAATTTTGATTATGTAAATGCTAATAAAAAAATGAAATAGTATTTTGACTATTTTCTAATTGAATTGTGACCGGTACTCAGAATACAATTCTGACCGGAACTCGCAATACAACTTGATGGTTTGGAGTGACTTTTCATGTTTTATGGCATTGAAATAAAGGAAGGGTTATATTTATAATTTTTTTATTTATAAATTATATTATATTTTTTGGAAGAACACTAAGTTACATTATATTCTTCCAGAAGTACATAATATAATTTACAAAAATTTATAAAATAAATTTATAAACGGATCATTCTTCTTGAAATAATGCATATATATGTTTAATCTTTGTGGTCCTCTGAGGAGGATATAATAATATTCATCTCATATCCCAAATTGAATTCAGAAAAATAAAAATATTAAATTAAATATGAGATAGACATTTTATTTCATTTTTTTTGTATAGATTATTTCATCTTTTTTAAAACCATTCAAATAACGCCAACTAATGTGTTTCATTTTATTTCCCTTTATTTTATTCTTTTTTATAATTCAAATATGAACTTGTTTGTGGCATCCTCAAAATTAGTAGTGGCATAAATGTATTTAAAACTTTGAAAAAAAAATACTTTGCATTAGTTTCTCCCATTTTCCTTTTGTATTAGAAATGGCAATGGGTAGAGCGACATTATGTTTTATTAAATAGAAATAACACTGTATACAAAAAAAAATAGAAATAACACTAGTTTACCAACAAAAAAAAAAATAGAAATAACACTGTTAGATGGTGCTTTTGCTTGCACGATATAAGATTCTAAAAATGTAATGTAATCAGTATAGTGTTTCTTATTACAGCATCTAATCTTCTATTATATATAAATTCAATGTTCTATTATTTATAAATATTTTTTACATTTTATAGTACCTTTACTTTAATATAAGATATTTATCTTTTCTCAAAAAATTTAATGTTAGGCACGCAAAGTCTTAAATGAAAGTATAATAACTTCAATTCAATAGGTTACTTAAAACTTAAATTATTGCTTCATTTTTTATTAATATATTTTCAATTCGGATAATAAACTTGTAATTTAATTGGCCTTAGTTAAGTTTTTTATTTGAGTATGTTGTAAATGTAAAAAAAAAAAAAAAAAAAAATTAAAAATTGAGCTTCTTCTTTTTCCTACACGAGTGCTTGCACTTCCATTTGAATAAAAAAACTTATTTTCTATAATTTATGATGACTTTAATGTTTCTACATTGAATTGAATGATAATGATTGTTTCAGCTTAATTAAACGTTATGAATAGCAATTTAAAAATTTGGTAGAAGGAGTTTTACAATTTTGTGATCTTATCCAACTTGACCAGTCGGGTAATCAATAATCTGGTGTAGAAATCTTAAAAAAAAAAAAAAAAATTAATAATTTGTTTTCCAATGAAAGAATCATTTCCCTTATCCAAATATTTGAAACTAAAAAGAATGTTCTTTGAAATGCTCATCTTGAGATTGGTTTTGATATTCATCAGAAGAGTCATTTTCTTAACTTCCAAATATTTACACAAAAATAATAATGGTCAGAAGGCATGACCCTAGCAAATTGACAAATCCATAGATATAAATGACTAGAATATCTTTATTTCCGTCACTTTTTATCTTTTTCTTTATCACTTTTTCAGTCTCGAAACATAGAGAATAATTCGAATCAAATTCTCTTTAAGATGTTGAGAAATAAGAGTATAATTGACATCATCATGTATGATCGAATGACAATGATTGGGACTTTGCATGGAGTTCAAGTGTGCTCTCAACTGCATGCGTCCCTTCACACTTTTATCCACAAAATCTTTCACAGATCTTTTGAAGGGTTGCGGTCACATGCTTCATTGTTTCTTTCGTAAGGTATATATGGATATGGGCATGCTCTCTCTTTTCAGTTTTCTAGTTTAAATTATCAATGGTTGTCAATGCTTACCCTGTCCATTTCCTTATCTTCTCATCCTTTTCATGTTTCTCAACTCTTTTCCTTGAGGGGGTATTTGGTTCACGTGAAATAATATTTTAATAGAGAAATGTAATTAATAAAGATCTGCAAAGAAAGTGAGTTAGATATGAAAGTTTTAAAAAAATTGATTGGTTGAGTAAAATTTTACCAAAAAAATTAAGTGAAATTACTGAAGAGTGTGTTTGGTTGAATCTTTCATATTGATGGGAAACTAATTGAAATTACGAAACTATCCTTTTTTAAATTGCCCTTTATACCAATGATTGTCCAAATGGTAATATCCACATATCTTCTTCCTTGTCTCCATCTTTGGGTGTCCAAACCGTAATATTTGTCTCCCTCGTTGTCTCCGTCTCTTGTTCCAAAATCAACCGGAAAAGCGAATTTGAGTACTACTATTTTTCCTTTGTGAATCTGATTCTGCAGCTACGGGCTATCATATTTGTGTAGTGTTACTTTTTTCCTCAGATCTAATGTCTGGATGGCAGATACCCCTTCAATAATCAAGAGTCTTCTCTTTCTCCTATATACATAGAAATCAAATTAATCATGATTGCTTTTGGAGGCCTCTAAAATAGAAGATGGAGAGCGAAAAGAAATCGTCAGCAATATCTGATGTGGGAGAGACAGTAATGTTCTGCCCAACTAGGCTGACGGGTTAATCTAGATCGTATTGCTTTGGTTAGGAATATCTACTGTAAAGATGTTCTTAAACCTAGCTTGATCGTCGAATACAAGGTAAAGTGTGTGATTATGGTCACAGTGTAGTGAGGATCGTGAGTTGAAATTAAGAGTGTCCTTTACCGTCGAATCGTCCTTCCCTTTATAGGGGCTGCTACCAGGGTTGGTACGTGGAGCTGAACTGTCATGACGCGGTGGTCATTACAGCTTGGTCGGCCGTTACGGATGGTAACGTGTCGTGCGTTACACGTCTTTAAGTGCAACCCGTTACATTATTCCGAGACTATATGTAGCTGAGTTTGAACGTCGCCGGGTTGTCCAAATGGGCCTGATTATATGGGCCTCTCGCCGGGTTGTTGAAGTTGGCCGATTATATGGGCCTTTCGTACATGTCCATAACAGGAGCATGGGCCATGAACGTTGTTAGCTCCATCAGAATTATCATGGCCAACAAACAGCTCATGTCCAACAATGGCTATGATGCCAGCTTCGGTCTGCCTTTCTCTTCTCAACTATTAACTTTTTATGTTTGGATCTAAGACGGAAGAGTAATAGATCTCTAAACTTTTCCGACATCATTTTCAACTTGTGAGGGGTAATACAGTCACCGATTTATACCACTTTTTTAACTTCTCCGGTTTTTACACAAATACCACCTTCCACGAACAGTGATTTTCAGACAAATCACATGCAATGCAAGATAGATGGGCAATAGCGAAAAAGGGCCGACCCAGTTCAAATACCCACTTCGTGAGTGTCTGGGGAAGGGAATACTCTAGGCAATCTTTCCCCTGCTTCTTTCCCCTGCTTTTTGCAGAGAGACTGATTCGAACCCGCGACCTGACACACCACGGCAAGCAAGCTTACCGCTGAGCCAAACACCCCCTCAAGGAAAGATGGGTAAAATTCTTGAAATCGTTGAACCAAACATAGAGTAATGACAATGCATACATCACTTCCCCAGGAAACTTTAACAAAATCATGAAACAAACACCACCCACCTTAGAGTACATAGAAAAAAGAAAAAGAAAAAAAATCTCAGTTGGTATGATACTTTCATAATTATTATATTCAAAGCACGTTATTAAACACTTATTATAAGTTAATTTAACAATAATCTATTTAATATAATTAATATCCATCAATGTAATAATTTCTTTAAGAAAAGCAAGTCATATTTACAAAGTTATTAGTAAGGAAAAACATTCTTTTTTTAAAAGTTGATTTATTTTTCACCAAGGTAACTTTACCTAAATGGTTACTTATAAGATTAACCTTTTATCAGCACAAATAGCCTCTCTCAATTAGATGGATACGGTTTGATTTAAAATGTTGAACCAATTTTAGTGGTTCGCTTCGGTTTAGTAAAACGAACTGATTATATATTTTACAAATCAGTTTTGGTTTTGAATCATTTATAAGGTAAAAAAAAGGGGGACATATTTGTGGTTTTTTTTTTCGGTATACAAATATTTGTTCTTTTAAATATAGAATTGTGTCATTTCAAATAAGAGAAAGACACAAAATAACAATTTTTTATTTAAAATTTATATTAAAACAAATTCACTCACTTTCTCCCCCATAATTTTTATCGTTTATGTCTTTCTCTCACTTAACATGACACAACTCTATGTTATTTAAAAAAATAAACATTAAACCCAAAAAGTAAAATAAAATGGCAAAAACTTCAATATTTAAGGAAAAAAGAACAGATTCAAATCTTTTGGTTCTTGAATCAGAAGGGAAAACTTTATTTTCACCATCTGTGGTTTTGTGATTTATCATTGACCCCATTTTATTTTAAACTTATCATTTAGACTCATTGTGCTGAAATAATTTATCATTAACCCCTTATGGTTTCAAATTCTCACTTAGTCCCTTGTGGTTTAAAAATTAAAAATTTTAAAAAAATAAATATTTAAAATGAATTTGCTTTCTTTTTTTATTTTATATCCTCATGTAATGCATTTAGAGTTTTAAAAATATTTCAAGTTATTTATTCTAAAATTAATTTATAAATTATAGTAAATTTTATTTATATAAAAAGTATATTTGAAATAAAAAAATTATTTAAGATAAATGAAATATGTATTATCAAAATAACATATTTATTTCCTTTAGATAATTTATAATGATATCAGGTAAAAAACAGATAAATTAAAATAAAGTTTGATTTGAATTTATTTTCTTGCTAAAGATTAGTGAATTCTTTAATTTTTATTTCTATTTTTTAAATTCTAAATGCATTAGGTGAGGATATAAAATAAAAAGGAGGGAAAATTTATTTTAAATTTTTATATTTTAAAATTTTTATTTTTGTAACCACAATGAGTTAAGTGAAAAATTTTCTAACCGCAAAGTGTCTAAGTAAAAATTTGAAACCACAGGTTGATAAATTATTTAAGCACAATGGGTCTACGTGATATGTTTAAAACCTCAAGGGGTCAAATGATAAATTACGAAACCCCAATGGGTAAAAATAAAGTTTTCCCTAAAATAAAATGATTCACTTCCTAAAGTTCTTCATAAAGTGGTTTGGTTCTTAAATCGATTTAAAAAAATTGTAAATATTTTGATGCGGTTTAATTTAGTTGCCCCACCAGTCAGGTAGTACGAGTGTTCATGGTGCTGGGTTATAGATTCAGAAGGGGCTTCTGCCTCCTACTATTGTTGGTTCTTATTGTTCTTGGTATATTGAGAGTCGTACAACAACCTTTTGCATTTTGTGCCATATGATGAGTTGACAACGAATATATAGCAATTAATCTCAATTTCAAGTGGAATTTTTAAGGTACTCCTATCGCACCACTAACTCAGTGTGACAGGCCAATCAAAATCGAAGAGAGGATGAGCAAGTTGTACGCAGGAGAGAAATTTTTTTAATTCAAGTGTCATTATTTGAATAGGAGGCGCACATATGAAGGGTGCACTAAAAAAGCGTTCTCTTTCAAGTATGTCATTCCCATAAATCCACAAGATTGTTTTTCTACTCCCTTTTTTTAAGTGTGTTTTTCATGGGGGTTTATTTTTCCTTCTTTTAGGTTATTTCTTTGTCTCCTTCGGAGGCGAGAGTAGGAGTTTGAGAAGACGAGTTGTGAGTAGCTTCTAAGTGTTGCCAAGTAGGGGTGATAGTTTGTTTTAACGGTAGTGTTTATGTTGTGTTGAAATCTAACACGAAAACAACATGAATAAAGATTTATGTCGAAAACTTCCACACAAACATAACCCACTCATTTTTCTTGTCGATATGACATAACATAAATAATCTATCAACCTCAAATTGTTTTATTTATTATGCGAGTTGACACATCATAACATAACATGAATAACACATCAACCTCAAAGTTTCTTATTTATTAAGCAAGGTGATATGACACAAATAACATAAAAAAAGATTAATGTGTGTTAGTTTTGTGTTTGAAATACGGTATTGATTCCACTTATCATGGTGAATTGTTATTTAACCCACTAACACAAGTCTCCAGTTCATGGGCTCCCTAGTCATTATATTTATCATCGTCGCTACTCATAAAACACAAAATATAATTATCACAATTGAATTTCAATCACTATATGCCTTTCCTCACTCTCAGTATCTTCTTCTACAAAGTAGGAGTCATAATCATAATTAATGGAACTCAATCATTTTCGAACACGGTTGTGGTTGCAAGCAAGAAAACCCTGTTTCATTGATTTAATAATTAAAAAGATAAGTGAGATGTCAAGTGGGTTCCCGGGAAGAGTCTCATTAATGCGTTAAGTTAGGCCAAACATAAAAAATAGAAGCTTGAGATGTCTACTATAACATATTAAAATTCGTGAGAAAACAAATAAGAGAATCAACTGCATTTTTAAAAGCAGTAAGGGATGTTAGAGAACCGTTAGTGCAGTTTTGACAGTTTTAAGGAAGTAACTTACGGCAAGCGTATCCGGAGTTATAGAACTTCAAATGGGACGTGTGATACCATGTTGTAAAGGTAAAAAAGTGTAGAATAACATATCAAAAGATGAGAATTTATGGACAAGTAATCCGATTGCAGTTTTGAGAAAATTGAATGTACCTCAAGTAGGTAAAACGTCAAATTGTGTATTTGTGCTTTGTTGGTTTATAGGAACCACTTAACAACTTTAAATAGAAGTTGTATGATGTTAAGTCATAATATTTATGATTTCGTAATAGTTTGAGTTACAATCATATTTTTGGAAAATGTTTTTGAATACTGTCGTTTTATAAACGTAAGGATTTTGTAAACAATATTAAAAAGAAAAAGTTTTACCATTTTTTTAAATGAATTGTTGTGATTGTAATTACGCTTAATGTCGTAATTGATGATAACATTACCGGATACATACGGGGTGTTACAGAGCCCATGGCAGAAGACCAATGAGCTAGTCTAGTCCAACACTAGTAAGTGAATTCGACACTATGTCTCAACCCAAAGCCTTAAAGCATTGAGTTCATGGGTCCTTCCACTTATATACATTTTACCTAGCCCATTACCAACTAATGTGGGACTCATCACACTTGAATATTGGTTGGTAATGGACTAGGTGAAATGTATATAAGTGGGGAGATCCATGAACCAAATGTCTTAAGGTTTTGGGTTGTGACATGATATCGAGTGCACTTGATGTAGATGGTCAAACTTAGCACATTGGTGCTAAGTCCCCTGCCCTTAGCTCTCTGTGAACCCGTCTGAGAGTGGTATCAGAGCCAAATTGGGCTCGGTCTAGACAGGTGTTTGTCTAGGGGGCAAGTTAAGTACTTTGGCCATGAGTACTTCGTTGAGGGGGAGTATATTAATGTGAGTTTCATACTTGAAAGGGAGATTGTTGAAATATTCAAATATAATGTGTCCAACATTGGTTGGTTATAAGCTAAGTGAAATATATATAAGTGGGAAGATCCATGAATTTAATGCATTAAAGTTTTTGATTGTAATATGATGTTGGACCTACTTAATCAAACTTAGCCCATTGATAATAAGTGTCCCGCCCTAGGCTCCCCGGGAGCCTGCCTACAAGAGGAAAAAAATTAATTGGTTGAAAACACTTCAAGATTTGCATCTTTTGCCCATTGTTTATTCAGCTTCAGTTTCGAAACTTCAGTGAAGTGGGGACATGACTCACAAAAGTCTTGCCATGATTAATCCATCGTGGCAAATGGCAATCAATACGTGCAAAGCTTCTCTCACAAGGAAGATGGAGAAGAATGATGCTCCTTCGAGTATTCATGGTGTAAGATTCAAACAATAAGGAAGGAGTTAATGTGAACAAAAAAACGTTGTATGGCATGTTTAACATTGATTAAAAAATCATCTAAGTAAGATTTTAATTATAAATTGTACTAAAGATAAATGGGTTTTATAATTCTCATTTAACATGATAATTAAATTTTTCCCACACATCCTTCGATTTTCATGCTGATATGGGTCCCACGAATAAATCTTTGGTACTATTATTGTACCAAAGATTCAGTGCAATCCCACCAATGAAAATATTACATCTTAATTAATTTTATTTTTTTCTGTCAAACTTTTCTCTCTCTCCTCTGATGTGTACTGTTCTTATTGATGAGATGGACCGAATCTTGGTACAGCAGTAGTACCAAAGATTTATTCGGGTCCCACGTATAAATTTTTCTGATATATGGGTCCCACATGCTTTTTATCTCTACAACATAATATTCCAATTCTCATTCAACAATGAGAATAATAAAACCCAAAATAAAATAAGTTAATATAACAAAAAAATATTAGAAAATATAAGACTTCAAAACTGAATACATAAATTTAATTCCTAATCATTTTCACCCAATGCCACTTCAAAACTTGTGTGCCTGCAATCTTGTCTTAACTTCCTAAAATTTATTAAATTAATTTTATAATTTGATTATACTATTTTAATATGCTATTACTCAATATTAATATTTTATTTGTGGTTCACGTGCGAAGCGTGAGGCAAAATATGATGCGAAAGAGTTGGAAGAAAGAGAGAAAAGGGGTCACGTGGGGAACATGCATGAGCTGTGATGTAGTGGATCAGCACGTGACGGTTCGCCACGTGTCAACACGTGGTCCCATGATTGCACTCGTGCGTGTCACTTTGTCGCTCCATAACCAGACACGCACTCTCTCTTACAATCATTGGATACTCTCTTTATCTCTTTTTTTTTTTCTTTTTTGGTATAAAAAAAATCTTCTCTTTTATTTTATCAATGGCTCCATCACACCACAATCTTCTCACGTGCAATCCACTTTTCCCCTTCTTGCAAACGATGGAGGGAAATTACTCCCTTTATTCTTTTTCATAAATGAGATTTGATAAAAAATTTGTTTTATAATATTTTAAAATAAATCTAATAATACGAATAGAATTATGTTACACCTATGTATTTTATTTTTAGTTAATTAAATATATTGTTCTTCCAAATACAATTTTTTTTACAAAAAAAGTCATTATACTTAACTCGTTAAAATATAATTCTAAATATTTACTGTATTTAAAAATAAACTCCCATTACAAAAACAAATTCACACTATTTATAATCACATTTGGACAATTCTATAGTGGCAGCATCTGACTACATCTGTAAGTAATTTTTTTATTATTTATGGATTCACTTTTTAGGTAGTTATTGTATATAAATTATTTGCAGTAAATCTAATACGATATCATTTTTGTGCGGAAATCAATGTATTTTTATAATTTTAATTCATTTCAAGATTATTATAGTTTTTTTAATTATTATTACTTAATTTTTTAATCATAAAATGACGTTATTTTGAGAATAAATACAGATAATTTATGGACATTAATTCTAGTACTATTATTCTCATTATTTATACCATAAACGAATAAAAGATTTTTTCAACTGGACAAATAAGTACAGAAAGAAAACATCTTTTATAGTCTTCAATGCACCACGAAAATAATGCCAAAAAGGACAAGCAGTGAGAATATTAATAAAAACACATTAGCTAGAATCCGCATTAAATAAAGGGTTTTATAAGAGTTATGTGGTAGGAAAAATGATTGTGTTATGTTATAGAGATTCGTTTTGCGTGTCGGAGTTTTTTTTTTGCTGCGGACCCCACAAAATGTTGTGTGTGTAGGAAAATTTTTATGGTAATGTTAGACGATAGATGATAAACCCTTAAATAAAACATGTCTTCATTGTACATTAAGTAAATTTTTTAAACTCTAATAATTGATTTTGATAATTTTTTAACTCTATAAATTTCTAATTTTTTAATAATAATTGATTTTGATACTTTTTAACGTTTAAGAAAGCTTATATTAAATCTAACCATGTCAAGCCAAATTATTTTCAGACTTTAAATTTTATTAACATAACTTCAAATATTTTATCAATTTATTCTCCATGCATCCATTAAAAAAAATAATCCATTATAGAATGCGTATGCTAATTTAAGGATTTAATTTGGGAAACAATATACGTTTGTATTCTATCATTTAACATAATCACAAAAAATTTCCTACTCACATAAAATTTTGTGGGACCCACATGTTTGAAAATAAAAAAATTATGGCACGCAAAACGAGTCTATAACATAACACAATCACTTTTCCTACAACATAACTCTTATAAAACCCAAACAATATACATGAAAATCATTCTCTTATGTTTGTAGAAGAAAATATTCTCATGCTACTCATCCTTTGATCCCACTTTTTCTTTTAAGTGTGGCTCCTACCGCATCTTATATGTACAACATAAAATATTTCATTTCCAATAATATGAAAAAATAGAAACCATATAATATAGTATAGAATAAGCTTTATATTTTCAAGTATGACAAATCACCACCAAACTCACTTTTCTTCTTCCAGAAACAAGATTCGTTGAGTATATCTTTCCAAAGTCAACTAAAAGATATCAACCACATATATGATTTTTTTCCATCCTTTTATTAATTACAATCAATTACAATCGTCAAGATTCACTTAAATCATAAAATAAAAAAAAAAAACTGTATGGTCAAATGCAATCAATCAATTGTATAGCCAGTGAATAAAATGAATTATTTTTAATCAGCATGGATTAATCAAAAGAACTGACATATGTTGTTAAAAAAATTAAGAGTGATTAAAATTATATAAATCAATGCAAAACTTCTTGTCGCCCCAAAATGCCTGAATCACTTTTTGTTAGACATTAGTGTATAAAACAACTTATTAACTGCAGCTTCGTAATCTAATCACCAATCTACGGGTTTCCAAAAAAATAAAAAAGCTGATTTAAAATAACTTTTGGCTGCAACCAAAGAAGGATTGAACATTTACTTAAAATTAGGGATGTGCATGGGTCGAACTGAACCGGTTTTTTTGAAAAATCGAACTGAATTGGTTTAAATGGTTCGGTTCGAAAGTGGTTCGGTTCGGTTCAAAAGTGGTTCGGTTCGGAAGTGGTTCGGAACCGGTTCGGAAGTGGTTCGCAACCGGTTCGGAAGTGGTTCGCAACCGGTTCGGAAGTGGTTCGCAACCGGTTCGGAAGTGGTTCGAAACCGGTTCGGAAGTGGTTCGAAACCGGTTCGGGTCGACCCTCTTTTGAAAAGAAAAAATTAAGAATTTATAAAATAAAATTATAAAAATTAATTTGGTTCGGTTTGAAAATGGTTCGGTTCGGTTCGAAAACGGTTCGGTTATGAAACCGGTTCTAAAAACTGGTTCGGTTTTTAAACCGGTTCTAAAAACCGGTTCGGTTCATAAACCGGTTCTTTAAAAACCGGTTCGGTTCATGAACTGGATTTTAAAAACCGGTTATTTTATGGGGCGGTTCGGTTCGGTTCATGGTTCGACCCACTTTTTTGGTTATTTTGCACATCCCTACTTAAAATAAAAAAATAAAAAAATTGAAGGAACGCAAAATGAAGTGGGGAAATCATGGGGTGAGTCCACCGAGCGTGCGTTGGATGCTTAGAGTCAGAATTCAGAACAAACGCAATGAGTGTTTGTATATTTGTTGATTCGATTGTCTTTAGTGGACCCCACCTCATGTGATCGGATCCCTTCCTAGTCCATCACTCCATCGTAGAGTAATAGTGAATCAATATTCCTTTTCAATAGTGTTTGGATGAACACTCACTTCTATAATAGAAACGAGTATATTTACTCTAATTATTCATAAAATTAATTAACTAAGGCTAAAATGTGTATCATTTTAAAGGACGTAAACTTATATTATTTTAAAAGAGAGAAAGAGATAGATAAAGGAAGAGAGATAGTTGACAAAAAAATAAATGTGTCGGTCCCACCTCTTTGTGAGAGTGAAATGATATAAGTTGTGTCATTTAAAAAGATAAACACTTTTCCCTTTAACTAATATATATATATATATATATATATATATATATATATATATATATATATATATATATATGAGGCAGGATATTCTTGGAAATGGATCATCTCATGTGTAATTTATATGATCATGTCATGTGGAAAGATCTTAACCATTAATAATTAAATCAGCGGTGATGATTGTGTAATTTCCTATCCTTATATTTTTTTTCTCTCCTCCCTTATCACGATTAACCCACCCATGTATGGTTATGATTGCCCCCACATGACATAGTCATGTTAATTAACACATGAGAGAATCCACTCATGATATTCTTACTACCAAAATTTTCTACTACTAACTTACTACCTATTTAACCACCATCGGATCAAAGAGACAGAATGTTAAAAAGATTTTGAAAAAAGAGAAAATGTTAATTCAATGGTGATTAGATAGGTAATGAGTTGGTAGTAGAGAATTTTGGTAGTAAGAATATCCCTTATATATATATATATATATATATATATATATATATATATATATATATTATGAGATAGGATCCTTTGACACCGGTGTCAAAATTTAAATTTAACACTTCGTCTGAGAGCCGTTAGATCAAAAAATATCAATGGTGTCACATGCTTACAAATCAGAGCCATTGACATTTTCTGATCTAACGACTCTCAAATGAGATGTCAAATTTGAATTTTGACACCGGTGTCAAATGATCCTATCTCATATATATATATATATATATATATATATATATATATATATTGGAATATGATTTTTTTATATCTGAGTAAGGATAATAAATTTAATACTCAATCTTAATAGTTAATTTTCATATATCTAACTGTCTTAATTTAATGAAAATTAATAATTAATTAATGAGAATAAATCAATCAATGATGATCGTCTCATACAACGAAATCTATGGCTAAATTTGAGTGTAATATTTATTCTTATATCACGGTAAAAATGTCTTGTCCCACATATAAATATTATATTCAATTTGAGCCATTGATTTCTATGCATCAAACATCTATAATTTATTAAGTTATTCTCATTGATTAATTATTAATTCTAAAAAAGTGCAACTGTCAAGATTTATTATTCTTACACCGGTATAAAAATATTATGCATATATATATATATATATATATATGTGTGTATTACTTTGGAGTCAAATGATCTCTTATATATATATATATATATATATTTTTATATTAGTTTTACCGAAATACCCCTAATTAATTCTTCTAACACCCAAAACGATGTAGTTTTTGGGGTGGCCGGAGATAAGGTTACCTTAAGTAAATTGAGAATTTTCTTCCTCTCTCTCTATATAAATATAAAGTTAGTGCTTAGATGTAGGGTTGGCAAAAACGAGCGAACCTGCCGGGTTGGCTCGTAATCCGTCAAAAATGAGTCGGGTTGGGTTGGCAAAAATGAGTTGCCAACCCGACCCGAGCTAGCTCGGGAAAAAAATGAGCCAATCCGCGGGTCAAATGAGACAACTTGCAGGTTGAGTTTTTTTTTTTTTTTTGTATAAAAAAATACAAAATATAATATACAAAAATGGACAAAATCCACACATGTTGTCATTGTCTTTCTTCCTTCTCTAAACTTAAGTATCTAATCTTCTCACATCCCTACCATTTTTATATTGTTAGGCTGTGCTGACTCTATTTGGTTCAAATATCTTATCCTTTTGGTAGCAATTGGTTCTGATTATTTCTTGATGTTGGTGCAAATTTGTTGTGAAGAAAATTTGAAACTATAATATTTTGCTTTTATTTCTCATTTTCTAACCTTTTGTTTAAGCTGATGGAAGCCACATAACTGGTGCATTAATACTACAAGTTCATTTAAATAGGCTGAAAAAGAGCCAACCCGCAAGCAATTTTCGAGCCAACTCGCGAGCTATTTTTTCAAGCTAACCCACAAGCCATATTTTTGAGTCAACCTTAACCCGACTCGGGTCAGGTTGGGTTGGATTTTCTGACTCATTTATTTTTTCAAGCCAACTCTAATCCGGTTCGTTTTTCTCGAATTATATGCAGGTTGGGACGGGTCGAGCCGGGTTGGCTCGTTTTAGATGTGTATACTTGGATATATAGTTACTACATCTACTCTCAAGTCATCCGAAGGGGTATAAGATTTTTTTTCTTTGTTAATGAGCTCCATGAATAATAAGCCTAAACTTAAAGAACATCTACAAAATATATTGATTTTTTATTAAAATGAGATATTAGATAATTCATTATTATTGTCCACCTTCTTATACCTCTTTTATTTAAAAAATAACAACTTAATGAATGAGGTAGAAGAGAGAGGTGGGTCTAGTGTAGTGCATTTGACCCACTAAAATATGTGGGTTGGTCTTTGATTTTTTATATTGTTTAATTGTGGGCTTAAACAAGCTGTGTGGTTTAACTTGTGGGTCAAGAAAGGCCGAACACTAGAAAGAAACAAAACGGGCTAACCGTATGAATAGGTGAATATATGATGCTCTCTTTAATCAGAATTCAGGAGCTTCGATTAGCTTTGTTTTCTTTGTTTTTTAATTTTATTCATTGCAAAAAATTGCATTTTATGAATTAATTCTCTTAAAAATTTATATTTTTGAGTAAAAACAAATAAACAATTTTATTATATTTTTAACTCACGGCTTTATTTTAGAGTCCTTTTAAATTTTAAAGCAAAAATAATACATAGGTCTTTTGTTTTTTTAATTATCTTGTGCTTAACTTTAAAGCATTCATGCAATGCTCATATTACATTTTTGTATACTTTGATTAAAGCACGCACACACATCCACATACATGTATATTTTTTGGAATACTTATTATAATTTCTATAATAACTTGATATTTATATATGAATTTTTCATTAATTCATCGATTACCCAAATAGTTTAGATTAAAAAATATTTATTTTAATTAAAATTCAAAAATTAATATTATTCTCATCCTTACCCTAAAATGCTAGGTTATACCTTTGTTGCATGCATGGTTTTGGGAAAACTCAAGGACTGGTAGTACAGTTGTAGTATGTGCACCGGTTTGGGTTGGTCTTAATGATGGGTTTGCGCCATAAGATGCTGGGCTTATGTACTTGGGTTCAGGCAAGTTGGTATCAGTTAAAAAGCCTTGATGTTAAGTTTTTTTTTTTTTTTTTTTTTTTTTTTTTTTTTTTTTTTAAAGCCTTGATGTTATATTTGAGGGATTATTTTTTTGGGAAAAATGTTTATCCTTTTAAATGACACAACTTACATCCTTTCACTCTCTCAAAGAGGTAGGAGTGAGACCCACACCTTTAATTTTTTTTGTCAACTCTCTCTTACTTTATCAATCTATTTTTCTTTTTTAAAATGACACAACTTTACATCCTTTAAAATTATATACACTTTTTCCTTATTTTTTACAATTCGAAATAGAGAAATGATTGATGGAAATGATAATTATTGATTGATGAAAATTAACAGTTAAAATATAATTGTAAAAGATTGTAAATAAAAATAAGTTGTAAGAATAATTTTCTTCTTCAAAATAATATTATTTTGTGCTTTGACAAAGAAGAAGATATTTTAATAAAATTTATAATAAAAGAAAAGAATTTTTTTAAAAAATACCATGCATTTTTTTTTTTTCCATAAATCTCAAACAATATGGTTTTGATATTGCAATCTTATACATAGTAAGAAAAACACTTTAGTGAAGAAAAGAAGAGGCTAGAGTAGTGCGACCTCTCTAAATTCATATAGACCTTATATTGTAAGTATTATGTTATTATTATTATTTTTTCATTATACAAGTTGTTATAACTTAAAGCACATAATGGTGTTATTTTGATCAACCATATTATTCTAACTCGACTAAATTACTTTCCCAGTTAGATAGAAAACTACTTTATAGACATTAAGATATTTGGGAAAAATATTTTGCAGTTATTGCAGATAAGTTATCTGTATTTATTGTTAAAATAACGTCGTTTTGGTATTGAAATCTTAAAAAATTAGAAATATAAGACTATTATAACCCTAAAATAAATTAAAATTACTAAAACACCATAATTTCTGTCTCAAAATGATGTCGTATTGGGTTTACTGTAGATAATTTATTTGTAGTAACGGTATATATATATATATATATATATATTATATATATATATAGATGTTCATACTACCAAATTTTTCTACTAACCATCATCTAATCACCATTGGAAAAAAAGTTATTTTTCTTTTCTCTCTAGGTTGTTCAACTTTTTTAATCAAATGGTGATTAGAATGGTAAAAAAAATATATTTTCAGCCATTTTACTAAGTGTTTATTTTTTCTGATGTTACTTTAGATAATTCTAACCGATATACAAACAAAAGTTAAAAATTTTCCTATAGCTTGTTAAGTTTTTATTGATGTTACTTGGGATTAAAAAAAAAAAACATTTTCAAATTTTATTTATTTATTTATTTCAGCCCTTGAAGGATGTTGAAGCCAGTTAAGTTAGAAGAGAAGAAAAACCCTCCATTTCCAAAACGCAAAGGCAGAAAGATACAGTGATGTTTTCTACTTTGCGCCATCTCTGTACAAGCACCAGCACCAGCACCACCTCAAGAATCCCTTGGAGGTTTAAGAAGCTTGCTGTGACACAAGCACAGCATGCCCTCACTGATTACCTTCATGCCACAAGGTGCATACCTTATCCCTATGCTGACCAGATTGCAAAGAATTCCCTTCTTTCCGTCACCAATCTCATTTCAAAGGTCCCTTTTTCACCTTCAAATTTCTCCCAGAACCTTGACAAGTTCCTCAGGTACAACCCCATCAATGAATTTGAGTTTTTCTTTGAAAGCATTGGCATACATTATACTCAACTTCATGCTTTGTTGCCTCCCAACAAGTTCTTCTTTTCTGAAGATGGGTCCCTTCTGGATGCTGCTTGTGCTCTCTCTGAATTTGGGTTTCCTTGGGATAAGCTTGGGGTGTTGTATATGGAGAGTGGTTCCGTATTTAAAAGAAGTGCTTTAGAGTTGAAGGGTAGGCTTTGTTTGTTCAAAAGATATGGTTTTTGTAATGCACAAGTCACTGGGATATGTTTGGCTTTCCCTTTTGTTTTTTGTGAGGAGGAAGGCCAATTGGGTGCTGTGATTGATGGGTTGTTTTCTGATCTGAAAGTGGTTTTTTGTGATTTTGATTTGGCAGGTTCTGTTGAGGGGAATGTGGAGGCTTGGCATGAGGTGTGTAGGAAGATTAGGGTGTTTTACAAATTGAATGGTGACAAGGGTTTTAAGATTGGGGATCTCATTGGAAGGAATAAGAGTGTCATTCTTGAGCATGGAGAAGAGGAGTTGATTCAAAAGGTTGAGTATTTTTGTAGTTTTGGTGTCAAGAAGGAGGAAGTGGCACGGTTGATTCTCGAGGGCTCAGAATTGTTGAATCTTGATTTGGTAACGTCGGTGATTAATGTATTGAAGCTATTGAAACACCTTGGAATGAGTTCCAAAGATCTTGAGGATGTCAAGAGGGATTATGCTCATGTGTTGGGAAGAATAAAAATGGCTAATCTTCCCAATGCAATGAGGGCTTTGGGTTTACATGAGTGGTTCTTTAATAAAATCAAAGATGGGAATCATCATTTGTTAGTGGATTATATCACAAGCTATCCCAATGAACGCCAAGATAAAGATTATCTTGGTGGTTTAGAGGCAGTTAGTGTTTCAAGAACCCCAGTTCACAATATGAATAAATTGAATTTCTTGCATGCATTGGGCTTTGGAGAAAATGCTTTGACCATGAATATCTTAACTGACTTGCATGGAACAAGTAGCGAGTTGCAAAACAGATTTGATTGCCTTCTACATTCAGGTATTGAATTCTCAAAGTTGTGTAAGATGATCACGACTCGACCTAGGATTCTAAGCCAAAACCCTGAAAGTATAGAACAAAAGATTAATTTCCTCTGTCGGGAAATGGGACACTCCGTAGAGCTTTTGCACACTTTTCCAGCATTCTTATGTTTTGACTTAGAAAAACGTATTAAGCCTAGGTATAGATTCCATATGTGGATTATGCAAAAGGGTCTGTGTGCCAAAAACTATTCCATTGCAAGCATGATTGCGACCAGTGACAAGAATTTTGTTGCTCGCATTCTTAAAATTCACGCAGCTGCTCCGAAACATTGGTTTGAGCAATTCTATAACAGCAAATTGCTAGTATGATGACCATGATTTTTTACTGTTGAGTATGAACACCAGCAATCATTCCAAATGATTCTGTACAGATTCTTAAACCTGGTTACTAAGTACTTCCTATCTTTTGGAATTGAAGAATGACCTGCAAATGTCTTATCTTGCGTTGCTTCATTTCCTTTGACATGATCTCAGTTCTGAGAGAAAGAAAACACAAATTTTGTGAACTTGTTTCTTCAAAGTGTGATTATATCAGAGGTATGACAAGTAAACTATCTGTAAGTATTTGTGCTTTCTACTTGACTTCATCGTTTTCATATTTTCACATGAACTTGTTTTTCCCTTTTCTATTTTAAAATTTATGCTGTTATGATGTGATAGACCACCATTTAGAAAAAAAGTATAGTAGGAGAAAGGGCAGGACTGCTGGGAATTCAAACTAAAAGATGCTGAAATGGAGTGTGTGAGTTTGTTAGGAATATTCTAAAAGCTGTCATGAGGGAATATATGAGAGGAGAGAGGGGGGAAGTGAAAGGGAATTGAAGGAATTGGTTAGTTTTGGGGTAATTGGGAGGAAGTTGACCTCTCTAAGTGTCAGCATTGTATCTTTTGTTTCCATAAATTTTCTTTTTCTTGTTTAACCAGTGTAATTTGCAGTAACTCTTACTGTATCATCGAATACCAATACGCGTGATTCTGGTTCTTGCTTTTACTGCCCATTGGTTCTGTTATTTCTTCACCATTTTATTTCTGATGCCCATCATGATGTAGGACAAAATTCCTTGGAATCTATCTGACTACTTGTTAGATGGTAAAGGCCAAAGGTTGACTCATATACTGATACTAAATGGCCAGATAAATGAGAAGAAACACCAATAATATATAAAGAACAATTCTTTATTACATTGTAAAAGATTCTAAGATATATTGCCAATGGGGGTTGACTTACATGGTCGACCTTCTAGTTCTACTTATGAAAATTGCATGACTTGGGTTTGAACCTTGACACACACACCATGGCTATCTATTACCCAATTATATCTTAGTGTGTGTTTAAATATCTTAGTTTTATGCACAGAAAAAATTTATAATCAAAATGCTACGGAGAACTTGTAGCTGAGAAGATTTTTTTTGTTTTAAATAAAAATTAAGCAAAACAAAAAATGTGCTTACTTTCTCACCAAGAAGATAATATAAGATTTCAGAAAACATCGATATGAACTCTAAGGTTTTACCATGTCTGAATATAGAAGATCAGATTATCCTAATTTTTTCACAAGAAGCCCATTAATACTAACAAACTAACAATATAAGTATTTCCTAATGAATAATGATATATCTGTTGATGAGGTGGATTGGATGAGAACATTTGTTTTATGTATCTGTTTCTCTCCCACTCTTGTTGCCTTTATTGCCAAATTCAGGTGACAAGTGCACTATTATTGGATTTTGATGTTGCTTATGATTAGGCCTTTTACTTTTGCATTGCTTTTCTCAATGACTTATTTCCTTCCCCCATAAAGATTAGTTGTTGATCATTTATGCCAATAGTTTGGTCAAAAAATACAGAAGAAAATCTGGCATCACTGGATAATCTTCAGCTTATGGTTGTTTTATTGTGATAACAATTCCAATCCATCCTTCATCAGGGAGGGTGGGGCTTAGAGAAGGGAGAGGGTTACCTAATGGACCCCAAAAATAAAAGCCGAAAAATCAACGAAACTCTTGCGTAGAAGATCATTTTATCAAGTAGTGCAAACTTCCAAGTTGCTCAGTTTATATAAATACCAGTATGGAAAGTGATAAGGAATGAGATTATAACACCGCTGCATGTTACACTCAGCAATCTTGGTTTGCCTATTTTGCAGAAAAAATTGCAACTTTTGTCTGAATGCAAGTGTATGCCAAGCTATGTAGCACTGATACTGACACGGGACACGTGGCACGATACGACACGACACTCCGACACGTTAATTCTAAAAAATGTTAGATTTCGACACGTTAGGACACGTTTTGATATTAAATAATATTTTTAATTTATGTGGTGTATATTATATTTAATATTCCATAATATAGTAAAAAAATGAATCTAAACTTATAATATTAATAAATTTTGCAAAAAAACATAAGATATCCTAAATATTATATTAAACTCAATAAAATAGTAATCGTAATCTAACGAAACTCATCACAATGTAACCTTTAAACCTTTTTTGAATTTCTATAATGTGTGTTGGAGTGTCAGGGAGTGTCGGAGTGTACGAGAGTGTCGGGAAGTGTCGCACACGATACGTCAGGATTTTTGAAGTGTCAGTGCTTCATGGATGCCAAGCCTGTGTTTCTTGATTTCTGAAAGTTCATAGGAACATCCATTACTAACTCTTGTAATGTTTTGGCCTTGGATAGGGTCTTGTTTAGTTGTTTTATTCTGTTTCTTAAGACAGTTTATGTAACAAACATCATGTGTTTTACTTTCATATGAGAATTTCGTGGAACTTCCATGAAAAATCAGTTCAGAATTGGCTTAAATTACTAGTACCTGCCACAGTGAAATATGCTTCAGTGTTTATTACTGTTCAATAATTCTTTTACAAAAAAGTTATTCACGATGATAATCTTATTCTGGTAACTATTAGTATTTTAATTTTTGTTCTTAAGTTGTTTTTGGTTTGTTGTTTCGGAACATGTGATCAAATACGTTCTGCCCAAGCATAAGTTTAACCCCTTGAATGAATTACGGAGCTCTCCTCGTAGTTCAAATTGATTCTGTTTTGTCTTCAATGGTTAAAATTTCTAACATAATGGTGTCATATTTGGACTTGGTGCATGTTTAAATTGATAATAAACTTTTACATTTCTTCGATTGGATTTTGTTACAATAGACTCAAGCTGAATAATCTTCGGATGGAAGAAAAATAATAGGTACATGTATTGTTAAAAAGAGAGTTTAAAATCAAAATAATAGTTTGATTGTCAATACAAGATAATCTCCAAAAAAGCCGACTCCAAATCCGGAAGGTTTCAAAATAGGAAAAATCTGTAACTGACCTAACCCTGAAGCCCAGAATTAAAAGACATCTGAAGCATTTGTGTGTGAAAGATTATGTAACTAGTTGAATATTTTGGGCCCTAGTTCAAATTAGCCAAGTCTTTTGTTGAGTTTTTAGTATTCTGAGTTAGAAGAAGCCCAATGAAGCCTTATCAGGTGATATATATTGGAGAATATGAAAAGGAACATATGATGAAGTTCAAATCTATATATATATATATATTTTTTTTTTGATTTATAAATGAGAGTTTATTCAAGTGATATATGTTTAATTTTGTTGAAGTAAGATTTTGCATTGAAATTCTCGTGAATGTAAATTTTTTTCTTTTGAACATGCTGAATTGTTGCGGGAGCAGCAAACTCTAGCAAATTGATGTAAAAAAAATACTTGCATTTGGGGATGTTGCTTTAAAAGGGTGTTTAAAATTGATTTTGTGTAGATGATAAATTAATAGTCTAGATTTGATTTGGAATGCTTTTAGTTTGAATTTACTGATAGAGCATGTGAATATTAGCATGCATTAGATGCGGTTGTAGTTTTGTTGGGCTAAGCCCTCCATTTATATCAAAAATAAAATAAAATTAATAATCGTTTTAAGTGTAAATAATATTTTTTTTTTTAATTTTACGAGTCATATATTTAAAATCAGTTTTAGTCAACTTCAAATTTAAAACTGTTTTCTTTTTTGTCTACTTTTTTTGTAAATTAATTCTACTCACTATAAAATTGATTTCGAGAACCTAACATTTTTTGTTTGTTTGGATACAATAGAACCTAACATTTTAACCAAGCAATTCCTATGCAAACCAATTTACAAGGCCTTAAGGCTTAAACGTGATTTGAGGAGAAACACACGTGCCCTTAAGGGTTAAGAATTTTATACTTTCAATTGTTTTGGTTGCCTTTCCAATAGAAAGGAAATATGAATTCGACATAGATCATGAGTATCATATGAGACTGATACATAAGAATTTATCTTCAATTTTTTTTTGCTTTTCCCCCCTTCCTAAATTAACTTACGTATACTTATCAGTAGGGGAATATATTTTAGTAATTTTTTTAAAATAAAGTATAATACTTCCACTTTTACAATTATAATTATATTAAATATTATTAACTAAGTAATAAAAGTTATAAACTTATTAAAATTATTAATTTGTAACTTTTATTACTTTGTTTATAGTTACAAGAAAAATAACGGGATTAATATTTATCATGTTATAGAAGATAATTTTATCTCCTACATACATATAAAAATGTGTGGGGCCTATGTGAATTCATTTGAAAAGAAGAGAAAAAAGAGAGAGTTCCACACACTCTTATATGTATGTAAGAGATAAAATTATTTTCTACAATACGAGAAACACTAATCCCAAAAATAATACACTATCAAACATGCATCAACGTGTGTCAAATTATTCTAACTAAATCCGTGGTCTTGAATTTGAGTTACGTAGCTGTATTAAATTTAGTATGAAAGAATTTCTCTGTTCTTGTGATTTTATTTGGATTACTCAGTGTCCATTGGCTATGAAACTCGGACACGCTAAAATCCGAAAAAAAAAATTGCGTGTCGGATATTGACACGTTTCGACACGCGTTTGACACGCGGTCAACATGTTGGGACAAGTGGTCAATTCTCTGACATATTTTTTTGACACGCAGTCAACTTTTTTCGACACGCGATCAACATTCCGACACGCACCCGACACTTTTTTTTTGTCTTAATTTTATTTTATTAACTAAACATAAAAATAATAATTCATAAATCAATTTTTTTCTGTTATGAAATTTGACATGAAAAATTAACAAGGTATAAAAAAATATTTTTATTTATATTTGTGTTATGAAATTTGAATATTTGATTGGTTATATGACTTATTATAGACTGTTATATGTATTAAATATAAATTATATTATATATAAAAAATATTATTTAGTATCAAAACGTATCCCAACGTGTTAAAATACGCCATTTTTATAGAATTAACATGTCCGCATATTGTGTCATGTCGTGTGTCGTGTCCCGTGTCAGTGCATCTTGGGGACGTGATATCAGATGGTTTATAAAAAATAAAATAAGAATAATACAGTTGGAAGTAGGGGCGTTAACGGGCCGAGCCGAACCGAGCTTTGATCTTAACGGGCCAAGCCTGTATTTAAATGTGTCCGATTGGCCTTAGCCTGTTACCTGTCACGAATATAATATTGGCCTGTGGCCTGGTTTATTTACAAAAAATAAAAGCCTGTGTGAAGTCTTGTCTTAGCCTGTTAGCATGTTAAAGAATAAAAATAAGAGAACAAAATTCCCCAAAAAATCAATTTCCAGATAGAAACCTTAGCTTCCAATTTGCAGCAATAATTTACAAAGTTTACAATAAATAAATAAAAATTAAAGTGAGAGAAGGTAGATAACAAGTTATATTATCTTAGCCCATTATAAAAAAATTGCCAACAAAAATAAAAATAAAATAAAAAATTGACACAAACAAGCAGTGCAGTGCACAATGGAAAGTATGAGTTTTTGTGGGTTTGTTTGTGTGAAGGAGGATGAAGGATAATATAGAACAACACTAGTAATTCCATAAATATACATAAATTCAATATATATCCAAATAGCATAATATAGAACAAAATCATTCAAAAAGTCTGTTAAACCAATAAAATGGGGTGAAATAAATTGATGAGAGAGAGAGTTATTACAAGTAGTATAAAAAATATAAATAAATATTTATAGATCAGGCTAGCTTGGGAGACTCTAAGGCCGAGTTTATGAATTAGAGCCTGATGCATTTTTATTAAACGAGCTTTTATACAAGTCCAAGCCTGGTTCCAACACGAGCTTTTATTAAACGAGCTCAGGTCTTTACGAGCCGAGCCAAAGGCCCCTGGCTCGTTTACCACCCCTAGTTGGAAGAGTACTCAGTTAGATCTGCTTTTGAAGAAACGAAGTGTAAAAAAGAAAAAGGAAGGGAAGGAAAATAAAAAGTATAATGAAATTTAGGGAAAAATGTTTATCCTTTTAAATGATATAATTTATATCCTTTCACTCTCACAAAGAGGTAGGACCCACATCTTTATTTTTTTTGTCAACTCTCTCTTTTCTTTTGTCTATCTCTTTCTCTCTCTTAAAATGACATAACATTACATCCTTTAAAATGACACATATTTTACCCATGAAATTATTCAATAATCTACCAATCCATGTGTCAAAGTGCTAAAATTCCAAGCTGGAAATACAATCCAGCATGTCAAGGTGTAACCACAATTCTTAAACAATGATTGGCTGAGAACATATCCCAACTTATCCAATTATGAAAATGGTAAGATAAGGTACTTCTGAGAATGACTCAGGATCACACACACAACAATCATCATCCACCATCTACTTAGCCATAAAATATTATATTATATTTCAGGGTTCTCTTTCATTCTTGTCACATTCTACAAATCAATTGGCAGCAGGGAAAATAAGGGTCACTCACTAAGGAAAAATGGCACAAGCTATGGCATCAATGGCTGGCTTACGTGGTTCCTCTCAAGCTGTGTTGGAAGGAAACCTTCAACTCAGTGGCTCAACACGCTTGAATGTGCACAGTGGTAGCAGAGTGTCATCAACACGTTCAGGGTTCATAGTTAGAGCTCAACAGGTGCATGCTGAGCCACAAAGTAGCCGCAGAGCAATGATTGGTCTTGTTGCTGCTGGTTT